>PVJA010041470.1:0-17850 GCA_004027025.1 Myocastor coypus
ATTACAAGCACCATTACTCAGATAAAATTAATTAGATCCAGGACTGAATGGGGAAGCATGTCATGTAGCAAGTGGGTATTAATACAGAATGGGACTTTTTGTCTGGTAGCCAGCCGCTTATCAGTTGTATTAGTGATTCTTCCTGGTTTCCTCAAGGTGATGATCAATCCCGGATGCTAATCATTAGGGAGGTCAGTGTGTGTTTGATCTTTGGTCTTTAGGTCTGGCCCACAGTGGGAACATCTGTCCCTCTTACAGTTGTAAGGTATCTTGTCTTCTGTGTAATCTCCTTCAAAGGTGTAGTAGCCCTGTCTGACTGCCTGTAACATTTCTATCTAATTTGGCTGCCTGCAACATCCTCATTTGAGGCAAGGGACACTAGACTTTGATAGTGACATTGACGAGTCACTGTGGGTGGATTTCACCTTGAGAAGGGAATATGACTTTTCCAGAGTCAAGGGACTCACCTGAATGCTGTCCATTGCCAGCATGCTCAGCAGCTGGGATGATAAGAGTTCCACGGCTCGGTGGGGATGAACCTCTGGGTAGCACCAGCAGAGTACTCTCTACACAGTCTTAGCCAAATACTTCTCAGCTTAGTGTGCATACAAATCACCCAGTGGATCTTGTTAAAATGAAGATTCTAACTTAGTAGATCCACAGTAAGTCCTAACAGTTTGACAATAAGCTCCCAGGAGAGGCTGGTGTTATGTCCAAGGGCCACACTGGAAGAAGTGTGCCTCTGAGTGCAACTTATTCCTCATCTCAGATTGCTGAGTAATAACCTTCAGAGTGTGTGGGCCGGGAATATATCCCACCATTACAGGGGAAAGCATTTCTCAGACACCAGGCCCTTCACAGCAGCCTTAACATCCCTGTTCCTTAAACTATAGATGATGGGGTTTAGCATGGGGGTCAGAAGGCCATAGAAGAGAGAGATGAGCTTGTCTGTGAGGTCCTGTTTGTCTGCCCCCAGTGGGTCTTTGGACTTGGGCTTCCCATACATGAAGAGGATGGTCCCATAGAAGATGATTACCACAGTGAGGTGGGCAGAGCAGGTGGAGAAGGCCTTTTTCCTGCCCTCAGCTGAAGGGATCCTCAGGATGGTGGTGAGGATGAAGACATAGGAGACAAAGATGAACAGGACTGGCACCCCAAGGAAGAGCACATTGGCCACTCCCATGCTGACCACATTGATGGAGATGTCAGCACAGGCCAACTTTAGAACTGCCAAGATCTCACAGATGAAGTGGTTGATGATGTTGTCTCCACAGAAGGGCAACTGCACTGCAAGGGAGATCTGCACCAAGGAGTTGGCTCCACCAGCCACCCAGGAGCTGATGGCCATGGGCATGTAGGCAGCCTTGCTCATGACCACAGGGTACCGAAGGGGGTTGCAGATGGCCACATAGCGATCAAATGCCATCATGCCCAGGAGCACACACTCTGTGGCTCCCATGGCAAAGGACAGAAACATCTGCACAGCACAGCCTGAGAAGGAGATGACTTTCCTAGGAGTGAGGAAACCATCCAGGACCAGAGGAACTGAGGAGGTGGTGTAGCAGATGTCCAGGAAGGAGAGGTTCCCTAGGAAGAAGTACATGGGTGTGTGCAGGTGGGAGTCAAGGATGGTCACCAGGATGAGGACCCCATTGCCCAGTAGGATCACCAGGTACATGGACAGGATGAGCACAAAGAATGTCTTCTCCAGTTTTGGGTGGGCGGACAGGCCCAGCAAGACAAATTCTGTCACAGTAGACTGGTTGGATGCTTCCATTCTAAACTTTCTTCTTCATCCCTAGGGAAACTGAAGGCTAAGAATACATATTCACTGACTTGCTTGGCTTATACATGATGATCACAGTATAGTCTTTAAAATGACAGATAAACCTACCCTGTGAAATTCAACTTTAAACAAATTTATCTAAAAGACAGAGTATGTAGCAAACCTTGGAAGAACAGACTTTGGAAATTTGATGATATTTAATAAAATGAAGGGCATTTTTGTCTGATCAGTGATATTAACATATACCCAAAGCAATGTCATATATTTACACTTGCCATTTCCAACACTTTCATAGGGAAGCTGGGACCTCTGATTCACTCTGTCTCTACCATGTAATTAGAGATATTGCCCACTGAGGTCATATGGTCCATTCCTCTACCTGGTTGCTCTTCATCCAGCAAGTTTCTACTATCATTTGACTTTCTATACAGACAACCTTATATTGAGAGAGTACATTAACTTGAAAATATAAACTTTCTTACCTCTTTAACAATTATATTTCTTACAGTGTCTGCTTTATGCTTCAGTCTCTTATGAATTCAGTGTAAATCAGTTCATCTGCTCTTGACACCCTTCTCTGCAAAATCTGACCAAACTAAAGTTTTGGAATCTGTACAGTGGAGTCCCAACCCAAGTCCTCAGTCTCCTCCCCAGATGGACTCAGGTATTTCTTCTTGTGGCCACACCTGGCTGCTCTGAGATTTGGCTGGAGGAGCAGCATCTTACCTGATTGTCAGAGCCCATTCAGAACTCACATTTCCCAGCTTGGGTTGAGTGGGAACTTCAGTCACCTACACCCAGTTTGCAGACATGTTCACATTCAGATCTACTCAGCATCCCTCCCTAGGTACTGTAGATGTACAATTTATTGACAGGGAGACTCCAAACGCTAGATATCATCAGACCCTGCCAAATGACATGGAACTGGCTCTCTTTGATTTCTAGTTGGGTGTGGTGGCCTGTAATCCAAGCACTTGGAGGCTGAGGTAGAAGGATTGCTGTGAGTGTAAGGCCAACCTGGGTTACATAGTGAATTTAAAGCCAGCTGAATTACAGAGCAAGATTCTTTCTCAAAATGTAAAGGAATTTATATATATATATATATATATATATATATATATATATATATTTGCTGTTGTTGTTTTAAATACTGGGAATGTAGTTCAATGTGAAGGCCCTGGAATCAACACCCAGTAACCTCTCCCTCCTGATTGCCCCCTGATTAGATCTGATTTCTGGCTCCTTCTTTGCAGATTGCCTCAGCAATCTGTTTTTGTTTTGTTTGCTTATCTTGTCTTTCAAATAAAAGTTTGTACATGCTTCAGAAGTCTACTGTCGTGGGAATCATTGACCTATTTCAACCCTTCCTTGTTTAAAGATGGAGACATCTAGGTCAGCTATGCGAGTTATGCATGGTCTTTCTTTCTTTCTTTCTTTCTTTCTTTCTTTCTTTCTTTCTTTCTTTCTTTCTTTCTTTCTTTCTTTCTTTCTGTCTAGCTCAGTCTGCCCTGGGGATGGGGCTGGCATAGCATGTGGTGCTGAGGATTGAACCGAAGTCTCTGCAGTTGCCTGTTTGCCTAAGCTGGTGCTTTAGACCACTGAGCTATCTTGCCAACCCCGTATGGTCTTGAAGGAGACATATTTCTAAATGGTCATAGTAAAATATCCAAAAGGAATTACTCAGGATAGCAGAGATGAAAAGATGAGAAAATACTTTTAGCTTTTACACCAAAAGCTCCTTTTGGTGTCAAGGAGGTAGAATCTGAAACGTGGCAGAATCTTGGGATAGAAAAGCAGTACAGCCTCACCCTGCAGCCCCCTTCTCATGATCCTCTCTGCAGTGGGGGACTTCTCAGGCACTCACAGTGTCTTGGTCAGGACACCAGTTAGAATTCTTCCAGGATCTAAAACTTCTCTCTCCTGCCTCTGGTCCTAAGTCTACCTTCTGGGCTCAGGCCAAGCACGCTTGCTCTCTTGCCACAGCCACAGCCTTCAGAGTGAGTGGCCATGCTGCCCAACCTGCATCCTGCCAGCCCACTCCTGGAGCTCTTTGCATGCTGCCTCATTTCTTCCCTTTCCCCAGGAGTAGAAACCTGGCCACAGAGGCTGCCCAACACTTACCCAGTTTGGGGTCCAGTCCAGGCTGCACTGAGTGCCTGCAGGAAGACAGACAAGGGCGATGGGGAGGTTGCCAGTTTATTAGTGTCAGGAAAAGTAAGTGGTTCTTGTGTCCCTTGCCTGTTGGGGTGCTACCTAGCCATGGCCACAGGGTAGACCCTTCAGAACTACACCAACAGCACCGGGGCACACACTTTCTTCATGGCATATATTGTTTGACTTTTGTTACCTACTGCATTGAGATGACCCTGACTACAGAGAGGTCCAAGGGGCAAGGTCTAAGCTGTCACACCTAAAAGCCCTTGCCTGACCTTGGGGCTGAGTGAGACAAAGCAACAAAGGGTGGCTGTCAAACCTGAGGCTGGGAGAAATGCCCCAGCCTGGATGGGCTGGCTGGCAGGCCATGCCCAGCCTCTGGGCCCAGCATTCTCCTCCAGGCTCCATGCTACTCTCCAAGGAGGCCTATAAAGATTCTCTCAGGAACTTAGGGCTGGGCTGCTGTGGGGCCAGCTCCTATCCCAGAAGCAATTAAAGCTTAGTGAGAAGCTCAGAGGTTAGACTTCATTCCGTAGACTCAATTAGGCAATACTATGGAAATCTACCCAGAGCTCAAGGAAACTTCAGCTCAGAAAGTTTTCTGGTGCTAGATATTCAGAATGTTCCTGGGCTTTGATGACAATGATTGATTCAGAGTAGTTCTATTGTTGATCCTCTGAGAGCTTTGAGGGGAAGAAGAGCTGGGGCTCAGTGGTCCAACCATGAGCAGGAACTGTGAGGCCGACAGATTCCCTAACTACCCAATCTCTGTCTCTGTCCTCTGTCTCTCTCTGGTCTTCTCATCACTCTAAACAATCTCTGTGTTACCAACACATTCTATGTGCCCAGCACCAGAGTTAGAATGAATGAGGCACACAGTGACCAGCATGGGTCAGAGAGTGCCCAGCAGCATGGAGCTAATGTAGCTATAGCCTGAGGTATGCCTGAGAGTAGCCCAAAGCGGCAGGAGTGTGTGGAGTTGGCTGAGGAAAAACATAACAGAGATGGAGGAGAGAATAGCCCAAGAAGACATTTAAAAGTAAAAAAACAACAAAACAAAATAAATAAAAAATTGTATGTGTGCTGCATTTGGGACAGGTTATTCCGAAATATAGCATCATGACACACAATTTTTTTTTTTTTTGTATTTTTTGAAATAAGGTCTTCCTCTGTAGCTGAGTTTGGCCTTGAGCACTTGGTGATCCTGCTACCTCAGCCTCCCAAGTACTGGAAATATAGACATGCACCCCATACCTGGCTAGAATAGTTTTAAGATGAAGGAATTTGACAAACAGTGCTGTAGTTTGGATCTAAACAAACCAAGAGGCCCAGTGGCCTGTGGGTTAGAGACTTCTGTCCTCCACTTAGGAGAAATTGGTAGAAACTTTTAAGAAATAAGACCTTTCCAGGTGTGTTTTGCCTATCTATAATACCAGTACCTGGGAAGCTGAGGTGCAGGAGGCAGAAAGATTCAATGTCAGCCTGGGCTGTGTAGTGAGACTCTCTCAAGACAAAAATACCAAAGAACAGAAAGAAAGAGGTAAGGTGTAGTGGACATCTTCAGATCACTCTAGGTATGCCTTTGTGGAATATAATGGGGGGCCCCACCCCTTCTTCTTTGCTTCTTTCACATACTGGTCACAAGCTACATACTCTGTACCATGATGTGCTGCTTTATCACAGGCTGTTGTAGCAATGGAAAGCTGACTATCACAACCCGTGCAAGAAGGTTTCTGTGGCTTCTTGTTCTTCTCCCCTGGTACAGGTCATGAAACCTACGAAGGATTTTCTGACCTCCTCAGAAGCAGATGGGAACTGCATGTGAGAAGTGCTTCACACACCTGAAGCAGAAAGTTGTGCTTATCCCCTGGGACACAGGGAATAATCTGAACAAATAGGCCTGACTCTTTCCCCAAGTTTACTAGAACTAGCTCATTCTTTTATACTGTGTGGAATATCTCTACTACCTTTTATTGCTCATCAATATAGGAAACACTCAGGCTTAACTATTTCTTAGGATCTTTGTTTTTTAAATAAAGCTTCTGTATCATGAAAAACGTATACTTTTGTTAATCTGTGTGTTCTTTTAAGGACTTCAGCCAGTGAATCTAAGATGGGTAGAAGAAAAATCATGTCTCCATAAAGGAGCTGCCACAGAAAGCCCCCAACCAGATGGCTTGCAGGTTGATGAATGTGCAGAGGTGACACTCTGATGAGTGTACAGAAGCTCCCTTCCCCTTGCCACACACCTTGTTCTAGGCAGCTCTTTCAATGGGCAGTTTCTAAGTTGTATCCTTCATAAACTGATAAATGACAGTGCTTCTCTGAATTTTGTAAGCCATTCATAACAAAGCATTAAACCCAAGGAGCGGGGTATGGGAACATCCTGCTTTTATAGCAGTTGATAGAAGTATGAGTGGTCTTGACCTGTGATTTGCACCCGAAAGAGGGCTCAGTTTATGAGACTGAGGCCTTAATTTGTTTGATCTTCACTAACTTCAAGTAGTGTCAAAATTAAGTTGCAGGATAACGCAGCTGGTGTCTAGAGAGCTGGAGTATTCCTATATGTGTGGGAGAAAGCCTCACATGTTTGGCATCCGCTAAACAAAACTTAGGAGGAAGAGGGGGAGGATATTTGGACTGTGAGTACGTGGAGGGACTTCCTAAACTGAGCTAATGCCTTGCATTCACGACATCTAATACCTTTGACCTCTGCACACTAGGGGCCTCCACTCCCATCATACTTTGTTTCCTAAAAGGCTAGGACATGTGAGATTCAAAGGAGGACAGTGGTGCAGGGGGGCCTCACCACTGGACTTCGGATGGCCTTTATGAGGTCAGTCAGAACCCAGATGGCTCCTGTTGGCCCCTCTGTGGCAGAGCTGGTTCTCCCCTGGCTCTAGCAGTTTATCATTTGTAGATCACTCTGGCCTTGCTCCCCATGCCCTGCTGGGACTAACTACCCCTTCCTCTCTTGCCTATCCCTCAGCTTCAGCTCCTGAGGATCACCTCCCTGCTCCTGTCTCAGTGTCATCTGTTTTTTCCTCCCACCCCTCATTGTACTTAGCATGGAAACAACATAAGGAACTTTCTCAGAAGATTGGTATTATCAGATAAATGTGGCTTCCGCGTATGGAAGCAGCAAATCAGGCAAATATTGTTTAATAACCAAGCAGTCCCCCACCCTGTGCTACACACTCACTCCTGGTGCTGGCCTACAGGAGAGGTCTCTCCACCACAGGAAGCCTCTCACCTCTCCTGGGCCCTCCTTTCCTTTTCCTTCCTTCCTTCCTTCCTTCCTTCCTTCCTTCCTTCCTGATTCACTCTCAAGGAAGTTCTCTGGCCTTCCAATGGTGGCGGTTCTTTGCTCTTTCTCAGAGGATGTGCTGCTGCTCAAGATTCCTAAGTCCTTTAGGTAGGGTGGAAACTTCACACCAGGAATCCTGGAGAAGGTGTGTGAATTCTGAGGGATTTGGTATCCATAGTAGGCACAGAGAAATGTTGCAGCGCTGGTATCAGGCCAATTCTGGGGTCAGTTCCACTTGCCCTCTGGCAAATCATGTTCATACCATCATCGTTCACACAGATATTCACACACGGAATAAGATTTCTGACACACGAGGCTTTGTCCTGAACAGTGCAAGCCCAATGATCCCTTGCACATTCTGTAGCGTTGAAGTTGGGAGATCGCACTATAGGTGGGCGGGCGAGGAGAGGCTGCTCCCCACAGTAGGACCTCTGGCAGGTGCCTCCTGGGGCTTGCATGGCAGGGGACCCCTCCCTGCCTGGCCTTTTTTCTCCCGTGCCTCTTTCTATGGCCACTAGAGGGCGCGCACCCGGTAAGGAGAGAACTGGGCTCCCAGCGTCGCAGCCTGCTCCGCGGAGCGCACGCAGTACACGCTGAGGTGATCCATCCTGCAGCCCTCCCTGTTCTGGGTCGTGCCCTGGTCAGCGACTCCTGAGGTCAAGGAGCACATGAGCAAACGACAGGAAGCTGAACATCACCAAGTAGGATGCTGTGGAGAACTGAGGCCCCGCAGGTTGCTGCAAGGCACCTAATCCAATGGCAGGAAAGTTTTCGCACTGCCCTGGGACCACTGAATAGACTGTACTAGGGTTCGAGGTGTGAGGTCCGGCGGCAGCACGGGAGAAACAGTTGGGGAATCTGGATGAATCACATAAGCACTGACCACCAGGTTGTTGGACTCTGCGTGGGATCATCGTGGTCAGAGAGAAAGAATGGAGACAAGAAAAGAAGGAAGGGGAAGGGCAGAAGGAGGAAGGAAACGAGGGAGGGAGAAACAGGAAGAGAAGATAGCAAACTTCGTCTAGTGCCTTCAGCATAATTGGATCTTGGGGATGTCATCCCAGAAGGATACAAAGTTTCTATACTGAGTACAATTCACTTTCTAAACTTTAAATGACTTCAGGGACTAAAATGGTCCCAATGAACAAACTGAAATTTAAATTGACTTCTAAGAGTGATGGCCAGTCCTTTAGAGATTATGCCCCAAGCACAGGAGACAGGTTGAGGGGAGGCCTGCCTGACCCTTCTCTTGTAGCCTGGCCAAGCCCCTGTCCTGGCATTCTGCCCCAGTGTTGCTGTTTCTGACATACAGCCTCTTTCCAGTCTTTGGGAAATGGATCATTCTTGTTCCCCATGTTTCTGATAAAGGTAAGTAGAATTTTTTATAAGAACCATACCAGAATTTTCATTAGCGTGGCAATGTTTCCATCCTCAGCTTTGATGCTGATGGAATGGGGGCTCGAGGAGAGGAGACATGAAGAACTTTGGCTGACTTGGCAATGTCCTCACACAATCAAAAAGACTCATCAATCTTGAGACATCTCTAAAATCATCTAACTCTGTCTAATCACTGAACACAGGAAAAACTTTTGCCAGAAACCCCAGAGCCCATAGCCTTTTCCTCACAATCAGCTGCCCCCACTTCTTAATTAAAACTGTTAGATTCTTACTTCATGAATCCAAAGTCTGACAGCACTAATGAGCCATGTCTCTAGACCTGGCATAGGTCTTGAAGTGAACATTTTCTTCACATGACCCAGTTTTTGGGAAAGGCATAGCAGCTGGCCAATTTACTTGCCTCTTGGACATATTTCTAATTTTTAAGGCTTTAGGAAGAAAGGGAGACTGATTCTTGTGTGTCTTCCTGCTGAAGTCCAACTACTACTCAATATTTTGAGGGTTACTATATGGAAGAAGGATTAACTGCCTTTGGGAGTCACAGGTGATAGAGTCAAGTAGAAGTTGTGAGGTGGCAGATTCCAGCTCAGTATTGAAGAATAACCATTTTAAAATGAATTGAGGGGGCTGGGGAGATAGCTCCGAGGCACAAGTGCCTGCTGGGCAAGTGCAAGGTTGTGAGTTCAAACCCTGGTCCCACAAAAAAAAAAAAAAAAAAAAAAAATGAATTGAGCCTCTCTGGGAGATAAAGAGCCCTGTGTCACTCAGTCAAGCCCACACTCTAGGCCTGTCATGCCAGGTCTATGAAACAAGGAGGTTTACAGTGGGTCAAGGAGCAGACTGTTAAATAGACACAAGGTCTGTTGTGAGAACTGGGTGACTGCTATGGGGTAATGACATTAATGAAGCTGACGGCATAATGATTTGTTTACAGACTCCTTCCTCATTAGATTTGAGTCCAGGGGTAGTGCCTTTTGTTCCTGTGTGGCCTGCCTGTACCATAGCAATAGATGGCCATTAAATTCCAATTAACCTGGATTGAATTTTTAAGGCACTGACTTGGTTACAGCTATTATGTGTTAAATACCAAACAGAGTAGTAGCTTTGATTTTCCCAGCCATGAAATGTCCCTGTAGCAATGGAGGAAGGAGTAACAACACTGACAGCTTCTAGAGAAATTAGTATCTGGGAAAGTTGAGAACAACTTAGAATTTCAAGAAAAGAGTTAACCTTTCCAGAAAACAAAGATCTACCAGAGCAGGACCAGGACTTTGAACTAAGCAGAGCTTTTAATTGAGGCAGGCCAACAGCGAAGGCAGGAGAGAAGATTCTATCAGAACACTCCTGGAACCTGACCACAGTGCACAAAGGATCCCTTCAGATCCCTGAGGGTGCAAAAGGATCCACAGGCTGCTAGGACCATGGCACTGTGGCATCAAGGTGGTGTAAGAAGATTATCAAAGTAGGTGTCACCAGAGCTGTCCCCCCAGTTCCCATGCACACCAAACAAAGGGCTACTTCATTTTCTGTTTGCTCTTGCTTATGTGTCCTTCTATGTTTTATTCTTTTAAAATGTGTGCCAGCAGTTGTACTTGCAAAATTATTTGTAGAAATGACTTAAGTTACGGGGATGATGTTACCTTTCTTCAGAATGTACTTGTGTTTGCTCCTGTTAGGCATTTGGAAACACTAGGAACTGGTGTAGGGATCCGTAAATGTAGGGATCCGTTGATCTTACTGTGAACGGTTCAACCCTGGGGAGACAGGGTGGTAGGAATAAGAAAGACAAACAAGATGAAAAGTTGGGCTAGGTGGTCGTCAGTCTGCCTGATGGGCAAGACTAACTCAACTCACACTGAAATGATCCTTTATTTATACTTCTACAAAGTTTGCATCCCAGAACACAAGGCTACTCAGTAACCAATAGCTAGCCTGAACCAGACAGGATGTTTTTCTCAACAGGATGTTTTTCTCAGCAATGGGGTAGCTTTCTGCTCCAGGTAGGGAGGCCCAGTCCCACCTACACACACTTGATCAAATTCCTGGCTTCCTGGGGCTACCAACAAACTAGGGCCAGCTCATTCTAATTTCAGGGCTTGAAAAGATTTGAAGTGCATCACTCACTGCTGTTTTCTTCTGGTTTTCCCTTATTCCTGTGACACTGCCCTTGCAGTCCCATCTCAAAAGGAAAGAGTTTGGGTAGAGACCCAGAATGGTGGACCTTGAACTTCAAAATCTGCTCCTCATCCCCATGCACCTATTGGACTTTTGTGGCCTCTTCCAGCACTGCATGTGCTGCAGTTGAAACACAACCTCAAGTGTCTGACCACTTTCTCCAAGTCTGTTCTTCCTCAGATCATCCCTGTGATGCTCTGTTGTCTTATTACCTCGCCAGTGCTTCACACAGATGTTTCATATATTTTTTCCTAGTTTTTCTAATCACCATCTGCAGAAAAATTACTACAGTTTAACTTGTTAGTTCTCACTGGACATTGAAGCAAAACATGGGTCTCTACCCTATTGCTCCTAGAACCCCATAGAGATAGATGAATTGTCAAAGCTATTCGTCAGTTGCTGAGCACGGCAAGGTTTTTTTTTTTTGTTGTTGTTGTTGTTTTTTTTTTTTTTTTATCTGCTTGTCTAGGCACTTTTAGAGTGAGAGAATATGGACCTTGACCCTCTAAGTTCCTGTAGGTTTGAGAACTGATGCACCATGGATCAGTACAATGAGACCTCCTCTGTACTTGGGTTTGTTCTCCTGGGCCTGTCTGCCCACCCAAAACTGGAGAAGACATTCTTTGTGCTCATCCTGTCCATGTACCTGGTGATCCTACTGGGCAATGGGGTCCTCATCCTCGTGACCATCCTTGACTCCCACCTGCACACGCCCATGTACTTCTTCCTGGGGAACCTCTCCTTCCTGGACATCTGCTACATCACTTCCTCAGTTCCTCTGGTCCTGGATGGTTTCCTCACTCCTAGGAAAGTCATCTCCTTCTCAGGCTGTGCTGTGCAGATGTTTCTGTCCTTTGCCATGGGAGCCACAGAGTGTGTGCTCCTGGGCATGATGGCATTTGATCGCTATGTGGCCGTCTGCAACCCCCTTCAGTACCCTATGGTCATGAGCAAGGCGGCTTATATGCCCATGACCATCAGTTCTTGGGCAGCTGCTATCATCAACTCTGTAGTACAGACGTCTCAGGCAATTCAACTGCCCTTCTGTGGGGACAATGTCATCAACCACTTTACCTGTGAGATCCTGGCTGTCCTGAAGTTGGCCTGTGCTGACATCTCCGTCAATGTGATCAGCATGGTTGTGGCCAACATGATCTTCCTGGCAATCCCAGTCCTGTTCATCTTTGTCTCCTATGTCTTCATCCTCACTACCATCGTGAGGATCCCTTCAGCTGAGGGCAGGAAAAAGGCCTTCTCCACCTGCTCTGCCCACCTCACAGTTGTGGTCGTCTTCTACGGGACCATCCTCTTCATGTATGGGAAGCCCAAGTCCAAGGACCCACTGGGGGCAGACAAGCAGGACCTTTCAGACAAGCTCATCTCCCTGTTCTATGGAGTGGTGACCCCCATGCTGAACCCCATCATCTACAGCCTGAGAAACAAGGATGTGAAGGCTGCTGTGAGGAGCCTGGTGGCTCAAAAACACTTAAGTGAGTAAAACTATCAAACTAAGACGGACAAAATGCATGACTTCCAAACTCCTACTGAAGAGAAAAGGTAGGAGTTTTTACAGGGTAAAAAAGAAACTTTTCTGAGGCCTATGTCATGTACCTTGAGACCAGGACTAAAATATAAAATATTTCCCCCTATCTTTTCATAAGCAATGGAAGCTTCTTTCTAAGAACTGAGAAGGAAAGAGCCTTTACATTTCTGGAGATACTTGCTAGGTACTGACTTGTACTCATACAATGACTATTTTATGCTAGAAAAATCTTACGTCCTTTACCACAAAAGCTGGTGCATATTAGTAAGGAGCCACTGATGTATGCAAATTTAACAGGAAAAAACAACACCTGTTTTATTTTCACTGGGTTCTGTCTGTGTACCCTTTGCCCTGTAGATTTGCTGGATATAGTGCATATGTTGGTATTATTCCAGAAACCAATGTTTAGAAGAAAAACATGAAAAATGTCATGTACACTATCCCAGTGTGTTGACAATTGGGCCCACTGTAGGGGTTCTTCTCTACTCTTAGCTCCAAGAAAAGAGAGGTCTAACGGGGCTCTTTCTGTGAATGACACAAATATTTGCAGCCTTCTCTTCCTATCCCAGCTCCAGTCTCATAGTGGCACAGGACTGAATATCTTGGAGGCAGTGGCCATAACCTTTTCTTGCCCACACAACCCATACCATTCACAACATTGATACCTACCAATGTGCCTATGGATATGCCCAGACCATGAAGGAATCACCACTGGACATGGTGGCACATGCCTCTAATCCTAGCACTCTTTAGAGGCTGAGAAGAGAGAATCATAACTTTGAACATAACCTGGGCAACTTAGTGAATTAGTGAGACTTTGGCTCAAAATTCAAAAATGATTCCAGGCATGGGGGTGCACACTTATAATCTCATCTCTCTGGAGACTGAGGCAGGAGGATCACTGGTCATTCCAGACCAGCCTGGAGTGCAAGGTGAGTTCAAGAAAAGAAGTGTATTTAACTCATGTTCTTGCAAGCTGAAAATTCAAGATTGGGCAACCCCTTCTCTTTTGGCTCCAGTGAGAGCCTCGTAGAAGACAATGTAATAGCTAAAGTGCATGGGAAAGAGATCACTTAGACAGGGAGATTCAAGTCATACCCTTTTAGTAACTGGACACCCTAACTGGTGTCCCCAAGAACTACATTAATTGCTTCTCTGGATGAAGCTCCCAGTGACTTAAAGGCTCCACCATGTGCAGATATCACTGACCAGAGGATCTGTTGTAACATGTGGACCTTTGGAGGACTTACACATGTAGAATTACTTATAAAATACCAAATTTTATACCAAGATAAAAGTTTCTTGTTGACTTTCTAGAAGATGGAAAAAAAAAAGCCAAGCTCCACTGAACTACTGTTTGGACATTTGAACAGTCCCTGAAAATCTTTAGAATGAGGCCTCTGCTCATTGAACTGGTCACAGTCTTGTCAACCTCATGACCCTGAGGAGGGGGACCTCTGCTGAGCAAAGGAAAGTGGTTGTGACACACAGGTGTGTTACTCTGAACCTATTTGGAAGTGCTTTTTTTGTGGGACTGGGCTTTGAACTCATGACCTTGCACTTGCCAGGCAGGCACTTATGCCATGGAGCTATCTCCCTATCCCTGGCAGTGCTTTTGTCTGTCTCTGCTGTTCCTTTTTCCCTTTCTGCTTACCGTATTGTCACTGTGGTATAAGCCAGTCTTACTAATGGTTATATTTTCCCACTTTAAGGTATAATTGTCCAAGAAAAATGGTTGATGCCTAATGTATAAAAGGTGATGTTATATACGTATACACATGGTGAAATGATTACCAGTGGAAGTGACTGACCCATCCACTGCCGCACAGAGTCATCATTTGTGTATGTGGTGAGTGCATGTAAAGCTCTACGTGTGAGCCAATTATAAGTACATAATGCAGTGTTATGAACTACAGACTATGCTATGCATTAGATCTGCAGAACATATTATTCATCCTGCTCAACCAAGACATTGTCC
Organism: Myocastor coypus; assembly: GCA_004027025.1. Taxonomy (NCBI): domain Eukaryota; kingdom Metazoa; phylum Chordata; class Mammalia; order Rodentia; family Myocastoridae; genus Myocastor; species Myocastor coypus. The sequence continues at coordinate 14,342 of PVJA010041470.1, forward strand.
CTTTTGACCAATCTCTCCCAATTTTCCTCCCCTTCCCCACCGCACAGCAATCATCCTAATCTCTACTTCTGTGAGATCTACTTTTTTTTTTTTTTTTGTAGGACTGGGGTTTGAATTCATGACTTTGCACTTGCCAGGCAGGCGCTTATGCCACGGAGCTATCTCTCCAGCCCCGAGATCCACTTTTTAAGATTGCCTGCATTAGTGAGATCATTCAATATTTTTCTGTGCCTGGCTCATGTCACTTAATGCAATGCCTTCTAGGTTCATCTACTTTGTTGCAAATTACTGTGTCACCCTCCATTTACAGGCTCCATAGTGATGGCTGTTTATATGCACCGTGTTTGCTTTATTCACTCATCTACTTATAGACACTTAGGCTGATTCCATATGTTGGCTATCATGAAAATGCCATAATGAGCATGGGAGTGCAAATGCCTCTTTGAGATACTGACTTCCTTTCCTTTGAATGAGTACTCGGAAGCAGGATTGCTGCTGGGCCTGCTGGCCCATGTCTATACTCCCAACTTGAAGAGGAATTCCAGCCTAGGGAAGCTGAGGAGGGAGGAAGATCATGAATTCCAGGCCAACCTGGGCAACTTAGCAAGATCCTGCCTCAAAGTAAAATATAAAGGGCTGAGTCAGTACTTGCCTAGTGTGTGCAAGGTCCTGTATTCAACTCTTTCCACACACACACAGAGGGCTGATGGACCATGTGGTAATTCTCTTCTTACTCTATTTGAGGAACCTCCTGATTGTTTTCCATACTGGTTGTGCTGACTTAGCATTCTTATTAATAATTAATAATAGGATAGAAATAAGGATCATTATAACCCTTTGCTTCCTCTCTCATTTTTTTTTTTAAATTTTCTTATACTCTAGCATACATTGTTCAAGCTCAAATGGCCCGAACTGTATCAAAACCTCTCTTTCAATTCTATGGGACTTCCATAATCAATTCAAGTATATCCAAAAAATGAGAAAAATGCACTGGATCTTGCTCAAATGAGTTTCTGTTCTTATAACTGAAAGCAAAACTAAAGATATTGGAAAGAAGGTTCTTTAGAGTTACTGACTGAAAACTAGGGCTGCTTTAAGACTCAGGACCCATCAGAATTCCCAGAAGACCTGTAGGGGCGCCTAGAGCCGGTCCTGTTTTGTCCCCATTAAAAGTGATGTTTTGCTCCCTTAGGGATTAAGTCTGGTCCCTGAGTATTGGGGAAAGTACTCCTTCATTAATAATCCAAGTTGAGTTATCACAATAGCAGCTTCTAGCACTCTCAGTGGAAGGAAGAAGACAGCTCAAAGAGCAGGTAGGAGGTAGAAGAGTGTGGACAGGCTGGGCTGGGCTGCCTGACCCATTGTGCCCCCCCCCCCAGAGGTGCTGCCGGCCCAGATGTGGCACCAGGCACCATCCTTCTGATTCTGATTTATCATTGCTGAGTTCTTAAGTCTTTTTCTCTCTGAGGCTCAATGTCTTTGCCTGTAAAAGGAGAGCTGAGCACTCCTTTCCTCAGACAATGAAGTTAACTGGAGAATGCCCCTGAGGAGGGATTCATGGTTCTCAGGCACAATCTGCCCCACCCACTTACTGTCACCAGGCTCTCTTGAGCACAGGCCTCAGTCTTCTAATGCACTTTGAGGGTGACTGTGAGAGGAGCTCTGTGTAGCTGATGGCAGCTCCAGCTCCCTGTGCCTGCTGCAAACATGCCATCTGGTGGGCATTTCTGAAGCCACCACTTAGAAATCCTTGGAGCTCCTCAGGTTAGAGCTCCACAGACTTTGAGAATGTTATTTTTTAAAAAATACCAATTTTTTATTCAGTGAACCTGAAGTGGCATCCAAGATTCTAATCTCTCACAAGTGTCCAGCCAGTGCTCATGCTGTTCTGCAGGTCAAGCTTGGAGGGCAAAACTGAGAGGAAACTTCTGCATGGAGGTCTCCATTCTGTGCCTGTCTCTCAGGCATGGGCAAACTTGCCAAGGCGGCACCCAGACTGGCCACTGCCGTCAAGACAAAAGCCTGAAACATTTTCTGAAGAGAGAGAGAAAAAAAACCCTCAAAAAACAAAATTTCAAGACAAGATGATAGGAGGGTAGCCATAATTAATGTATTGCTTGTTGTTATCTTTAAATCATTCAGAGTACAAGACATTGGTATTTAATTGTCCAAACAATGTTAGTACAAACCCTTCTCCCCAGTGAACCAAGAGAAACTAGCAGCATAACTATCCCAACATATATATATATATATATATATATATATATACATATATGTATATACGTATATATATATACATATATAGCTATTCTTTCTCAGTGTTGTTTTAATTTGCATCTCTTGAATGATCAGTGATGTTGAACATTTTTACATATATTTATGTACTATTTGTATTTCTTCATCTGAGAAGTATACTTCTGAGATGCCTATTTTTTATTTAGTCTTTAAATTTGGGAGGTCTGATTTTTTTTGAATTCTTTATATACAATAGTAATTCCTAGTCTAAGGAATAGCTTGCAAACATTTTTTTTCCCACATTGTAGGTTGTCTCTTCACTCCATTGGTAGTTTCTCTCACTGTGCAAAAGAAAAGCCTAAAACTTGAATGTTTTAAATCCCTAGATTGAAGATTTCAATTTTCGGGGGCGTCGGTCTTGTTCATCTTTTACTTTCTAGAAAGTTCATCAATACATTTCAAAAAGATGTTGTCCTTCATTTTATTCAGAATATATAATTGTTTTCCACACTCACTGAAGGGTTCCTCAAGGGACCTAATTGTCCAGATTGCCAAGGGCTAATTCTTGAGTGGTGGGAAGATTTCACTAATTGTGGAGATGGGCAGATACTTCCTAGTACAACACATATGTTTTTCTTTTAAAGTGTTAAATTAGATGCCAACCTTATGTACTAAGTTTTCTGAAATAAAAAGTTTTTCTTAAATCCAGAATTTTCCTTTATAAATTCTGAGCAAAGTTTAGGTTTAGCTACAAAGAACTTTACTAAAAGCTGGTGGGGAGGAAATTCAGGGTAAGGGACCCCTCCCCCACAAAAAAATCGAAATCTTCAATCTAGGGATTTAAAGGTACTAATGGAGGTTTCCTGCCTCATTTTGGGAAAATGGAGAGCTTTTCAGACTTGGAGGGGAGGCTAGTCAAGTGAAAAAGAGAAGTAAAGAAAGTAGGACTAGAGAGGATGCCACTGAGCCAGCAGAAATCTGACACTCTCTCTGCCTTGGGCTGTAGCCCAAACTAAAGGCTGTGGGTGATGTCAAGCCAACAAAAGCTCTGATAGAAATTCCACATAGGTTAAAGGAGAAATTCACAAGTATCAGTTGGGCTGCTACTTCTCCAGAGTGACCAGCTTGCTATAGAAGTTTCAAGGCCAGAGGGATTGGCCATAACCACAACACAACAGAGGGGGAGAGGGGAGAGGAGAGAGGGGAGAGAGAGAAGAAGAGAGGGGAGATAAGGGGGAGATGGGAGAGAAGAGGAGAGGGGAGAGAACAGGAGA
>PVJA010041471.1:0-17875 GCA_004027025.1 Myocastor coypus
TGCTGGGATTACAGGTGCGTGTCACCACACCCCAATCTGACAGTGGCTCTCAAAAGAGAGCAGCAGACCACAGCCCTGACACCTGCACCCCACCCTCTCAATTGCTGTTGCAGTTTTCTGATTTGTATGCATGTCTTCCATTGACTCCTGGGGTGAATGAGATGATGTGACGGAGGAGGGTGGCTTGGACAGCTTAAACACTAGCATAGGGAGCTCTTCGTTTTAATATAACAAGCAAAGTACCAGATGGTTCATGCCGCCCTCAACAGCCTGAGCAGATTTTGTCCTGCAGCTTTCACCTTCATTCGGATGCCTTTGCCTTTCTTGAGTGCCCCTCGTGGCTGCAAGCTGGCAGCTGCCTTGGCAGACTCACACCCAAGTAAGGCAAAATCCTGAGGCCCCGCAAACAGCACCAGCTCCCTGTGTGTCTTTATAAAAGGAGCTACCCGCCTCATGATTTGTGCTCACGTCTCATTGGCCAGGATGAGTCACATGGCTCTGTCTGAGCCAATCACTGGCCAGGGCAATGAGATTGACATGAAGGTTTAGACTCAGGGGTTCTTAGCTTGAAGACATTTTGTGCCCCAGGGGACCTTTAGTTGTCACAGTGTTAGGGGAGGAGTGTGCTGCTGGCATCTACCAGTATGCATGGAGGCCAGGGATGCTGCTGAACACCCACATGCACAGGACAGTCCCCACAATCTGAGCCTCCCTGTCAACAGTGCTGAGGTTAGAAAAGCCTGCGGACAGACAGCAAGGGCTGTCTCCCCGAAGCACTTGTCTATAAGGAGGAAGGAGGGCACCACACAAGTGGGGTTCAGAGAATTGGAAAGACAGGAAAGGGAGGCCAGCTTTAGGGAAAGGGATCAATATCATAACCCCAATGCTGTCTAGCTCTAGCTGTCCCCTACGCTGCACAGTCCCAGCTGCTGAAGGCCCGGGGCAGAGCTGAACCAGTGCCTGGCCCTGGCTTTATATCGCTTACAGTCAGCTGTTTAACCAAACTTGCATTGCTTCCTTTTTTTACTATGACCATCTGGATTCGTTGTTTCCCCTCATGGTAGAAAATATTGAAAGGACTAAAGCAGCAAAGACAGACTCGCCCATAACTCCACCATTCACCACCCCTAACCGGTTTTGTTTATTTTTTTGGTGGGGAGGGTTGTTTTCTTTAGCAGACATCCATTCCTCTCTTCTGATAAAGCACCCAATTTCTTCCTCCTCTAAAAATCTCAGATCCTCTGTGGGTGTGGTTAACCCCACCCCTTGGCTACCACATGGTCACATGACCTGAGTCTGGCCAATCACTGTGGTCAGTGATTGGTTCGTGGGTAACCATGTGACTAGATCTGACCAATCAAAACCAAGGAGATTTAATTCCATTTGCTGGGAAGGTTTGGAAGGAGGACTCTTCCCATTGGATTTGAAGCTAATAGGATTTGACAACTGGCAGCTGTCCTGCCATCATGAGTAGAGTGGCTGCTTGGAACCAAAATCGACTTAGTAAAGTAAGATGGAGAGGGAGTGACAGAGCCCTAAGGACAACCTAGGGGCTACTCACTCTGCTTGTGCTTGAAGTCCATGGCAGCTCTGGATTTTCCAGTGCCTGAAGGAGTCAATTGCCTTTCTGTTGTTGTTTAAACTAGTTTTAGTTAGCTGTCAGACTTCTGCAGCTGTGAGTCCAACTACCCTTTTTTGCTTCAAGTAATGGAAAAACAGCAGGTGGAGTCAGGGCGACTTTGCTTCCCCACTACTAACCAGCTGTGTCCTTGTGAGTCAGCATGTTGTCTCTCCAGATCAAACCCCCTAAAATGGAAGGGAAAATGCATACACCTAGGGGTGCCAGAAGATGTGAACTGACCCAGAGCTGGTTGCGGCTTCTACATGTGAAGGGAGATAGAACTATGTGGGATTCTTACTGGAAAGCAGGGAGGACGTTAAGCCCTCCTAGAAAGGCGGTTCTAGGCGGGCTGGAAAGGATGGCAGACTGAAGGGCAATGCAGGAGCTGCGTGGGCTTAAGTGATGGCGCAGGAATGAAAAAGATCCTGGCCCTCTGGTCTCCCCTTTCCTTTCTTCTTTGATAAATGTGAGAGACTAAGGAATAGTACTCTAAGAAAAATAGCATGAACGTGACAGTTGCCCTCAGCTGGTGCTGGCTGTAGGATCAGAGACGGCAGGGAGCGGTGGGCACCGCGGCGCCCTGGCAGCGCGTGCGCCATGGAACACAGCGCCCCCTGTGGGCTCCGGCCAGTGGCTGCCAGACAGGATGGCCAGGTTTCCTCATTTACCAGGCAGGCCAGATACCTAAAATCTCTTGTGAGAAAAAGAAACGGGTTCTGCAGCTCTATGCCCTGTCTCCTCACGGCAGCCTTGGGACTGGAGGTGGAGGACCCCTCACAGCGTGGGGAAGGCTTGGCTGGTGCGGTGCCCACGCCCACAGGCTACGCTCCGCTAACTGCGATGCTCGCTCCCTTCAGGGCCGGCTCTGATCATCCCTCCGAAGCCAAAGGCTGTGCAGCAGAAGAGAACACTCATGCCTGAAGGAATGGCAGCCGGTCTTTGTCACCCACTGCACTGCTGCGGCCGGCTTTTTTCTTTTCTCTCGGGTACCGGGATTTGAACTCTGGGCCTTCACACTGAGCTACATTGCTAGCCCTTTTGAGTTTTTAATTTTGAACCAGGATGTCACTAAATTGCTAAATGAACCAGACTGGACTTGAACTTGTGATTCTCCTTCCTCACCTTCCAAAGTGCTGGGATTAGAGGTACATGGCACCATGTCCTGCTGGCTGGTAGCTTTCTTTTTTCTTTTACTTATTTATTTATCTTATGGCCAGTTCAGCCAGCCTCGGGGGTGGGACTGGTGCAGGATGTGGTGCTGGGGATCTACCATGGTCCCTTCGGTTGCCTAGGATTGCCTAAGCAGGCGCTTTAGACTGCTGAGCTATCTCGCCGGCTTTGTCTGGCAGTGCTGGAGTTGGAACTGAAGTCAGTGCTGTGCTGCCTCGGTACACCTGCAGTCTCTGCTGATGTCTTAGTTCCACCTAAAAGACAGCATTTGCAATGGCTGCCCTCACTGTGGCCCCTCTGGCCCTGCTGAGTTCATGTCAAGGCCACATTTTGCCAGACGAATCCTTGTGCAGCCCCTTTGCTGCCTGGCCTGGGAGCCCTTTTACAGGAGCCTTGGGCTCAGGCATTCTGGGCAGCTTGGCCAGAAGGTTCCCAGCATGCCTCGGTGGCTGAGCCATGCCCACCCCTGCTTCTCACCTCTCCCAGGTGTCACTTCAAGACCCTCCCGCTCACTGTGGTTCTCTTGACTCCTTCGCAGGTGGGTGATCCTTCACGGCATCTCTTGCAAGTCTGAGTTCATCAGACCCAGCTCATGCCGAAGGACTGCCATTCTGTGGAATGAGACACTGAAGTTTACAGCCACACAAACTCCCAGCTGTCTATTATGAGGAAACAGAGTTTTTGTAGTGTCATGGTTCAGACTCACATTTTGGAATCTGAGGGACCACCTGGGGGTGAGTCCCGATCGCCCGTGACAGTGACCTTTAGGAGCTCCTTCCCCAGCCTGAACCTTTGCTAGCCATCTGCTTTAGCCTGGAGTGACTCTGCTCCCACCCCAGGTGATGTGTGGTGGGGTATGGGGACATCAGTTTGTCACAGCTGGGAAAAAGAGATTAGTTGGTACTTGGACCTAGTGGTCAGAAGAAGCCAAAGCTACTGCTAAATGTTCTCCAGGGACCAAGATTTATCCAGCCCATGATGTCCATAGTGCCAAGACTGAAAAGTCCTGCGTTAAGAGCAATGACAACCGTAGCAAGTGCGCCTTGCTGTAGTGAAAAGCCAAGGGAATCATCTCTTCACGGTAGCCGCCATCATTGCCTGTCCCCACTTTGTGAACAAACTCCTTGCAGCAGGGACCGGATGACTCTCGACCAATGTTCTGATTCATTGATGACTGCAGCGTGGAAAGTGCTAAGTAGATTGTTACTGATGGTTGAAATACTTATGCAAAGGGTGTGTGTCAGTGAGTTGTAACCATGACCGTCACTGGCAGCAGAGTCGCCATCTTTCCAGCCCATGGGTTGGGTTGTGGAATGAATGAATGAGGCGTGAGAAGTCGCCGACTCATGCAGCCCCAATGGACGCGTTCTGCAGCGCTGTCGGAACCTCGAGAAGTGGGCAAGTGGGCCTGGCCTTTTCCTTTCCATTTGCCACGAGCGATTTGGCTCATGCAGGAAATGACATTGAAGTCCTAAGACCTCTGCCAGCAGGGGAAAGGCTAGAGTCATGTGTGTGTGTGTGTGTGTGTGTGTGTGTGTGTGTGTGTGGAGGGGGGATCCAAAGCTGTGTAGAGTTAGGATGCACATCTTGCTCGGCTTAGGCTAAAAAGGAAAACGGGCGAGGCTTTGCATGGCCTCACTGCGAAACAAGAGCTGTTTTCAGGGCCCAGGAAGACGCTCTGTCCCATGTTTAATTTCTTCCATCTGTCTGGTGTCTGACCTGTGCTACCCTCTAAGCCACTGCCACACATTGTCTGCGCATGTTCCCATATAAGGTGATCTCTCTCTCTCCCTCCCTCCCTCTCTGCCTGTCTCCCTCTCTTTCTCAGGGTTGGAGGGCAGCGGCTCTTGTTCCCCCACCCTGTGCTCCCGCCTCTGCCTCCCCTGGCACACTCTGCTGCCCCGCGGACATAGACAGGCACAGAGCGGGAAGGGGCAGGGGGCTGCCAAAGAATGTGGCAGGTTTATTTTTACTCAGCCTGCATTCTTTGCCCGGCCTCCTGGCCCCAGCCACTTGGGGATGTCACATGCTGATAAGACAGTGGGAGGGGCTGAGATCCTTGGCGCGACTGGGCAACACCCCAGGTGTGAACCATTGCGTCATTGTCCTCACAGAGTATGGAGTACTGAGTGTGTGTAGGGGCGTCCTCAGCAGGGAAGGCAGGGACTCTGAGGTCACAGCACCCACCTGTCCTCACTGCTCTGGGCCTGATTCTCAGAAAGACAAATTTGAGTTTCCAAGGAACAATGGCAGGAATCAAGATCTGTAACCACGGAGGCCCGTTCTGGGCAAAAGCCAACATCTGCTGCTGAGCGGAGAGAACCCAGGTGTCAGGGGGGCACTTATTAGCTCCACGACCTTGGGCAAGGTGCCGGACTTCTTGGTCAAAGGGTTATCAATGAAACCAGGCATGGAAGCACCCGTCTGTAATCCCAGTGTGCAGGAGGCTGAGGCAGGAGGATAGCCTCAAGTTCAGCACCTGTCTGAGCTACACAATCAGTGGTTCAAGGCCAGCCTGAACTACACAGAGAGCCTGTCAAAAGAAAAAAAAAACAAAAAACAAAACAGTATCAAAGAATTTACTCATTACTGTTCTGTGTCATGCTGAAAATCTACTCCATGAGGGCTGGAGTTGCAGCCTATTGGCTGTGTTGTTGCAGCACCAGTTTGTGTAGTGCCTGTATGTGAACGCAGTAGGTATTTAGATATGAGTGGAGCATATTAAAAAATACTTTTCAATGCTGAGCACCCAAGAATTGATAGCTAAGCTGACAACAACATACTTAATGAGAACTGCTATTTATTAAGCACCTGTGAAGTAGGCAGCCCTGTTAGAAAGTGGGTTTTTTTTTTTGTTGTTGTTGTTGTTTGTTTTGTTTTGTTTTTGGCGGGACCAGGGCTCAAATTCACGAACTTGCCCTTGCCAGGCAGGCACTTGTGCCATGGAGCTATCTCTCCTGCCCTGGGCAGCCCTGTTAGGTGTTGCCTGGATTCATTGCATTTTTTTAAAATGTCAACTAAGATCCACTAAACCACCCTCAGTATCCTCTAGGAGGCTGTGATTTAAAGTGTGCTCCACGAGTGGAGGAGGAGAGCTGGTACAGGCCTTTTTTTTTTTTGATCTCTTTGAGACAGGGTCTCACTATGCAGTTCAGGCTGGTCTTGAGCTCACTTTTGTAGCCCAGGCTGGCCTCAAGTTCACAATCATCCTACTGCCTCTGGCTCCCGAGTGCTGGGATGACAGGCACAAGCCACCACACCCAGCTAAATCAAACACTTTCAGTGAAACAATTCAGCAGCCTCCAGTAATTCATAACATAGTACAACCATCACCTCTATTTCCAGAACACTCTCATCACCCCAAAAGGAAACTGCGCCCACTAAGCGTTCGCTTTGCCTTCCCCCCTCTACCCGGCCACGAGCAACCCCCCATTTGTGTTTCTGTCTCTGGACTTCTCTAGCCTCCATGGTTCATGTCAGTGGACTCAAACCACGCATCCTTTTGTGATTGGCTCCTTCCACTCGGCATAGCATCTTCCAGCTCCGGTACTTGTTTCTTTTTATATCCGCCTTCCATTCTTCCGCCTGTACCCAGCGTGCTTTGCTGACCCGCTCACCCCCCTCGCCCACCACGGTGATTCTGTAATTCCATCTACGGCACAGTCGCAGACTGTGATTTGACGTCACCAGCCCAGGAGGATAAAAAGGTTTTTGGCAACATGAAGGACAAAACCCATTTATGCCCCGCTGTCCTTGGCCTTTTTCTGGTCCTCTCCCATCAATCATTTTCTGCATGGTTCCGAGTTTCCTGACGGCCCTACATGCAGCTCCACTGCCGCTTACCCTTAACTACTCCCCCTGAATTCTATAAATACACCGAGCATTCAGCTGGGGAAGGGAAAAAAAAAGCACTTGAAAGGCATCTGAAATGAAAATACGCTTTTTTCTCCATCATCAGCCAAGGGTTTTCGCTCCATCTTCGCAGCTTTGATTCTGGGGTTTGGGCTTGGGTTTCTTTTTATTTTAAGGCCAGCTCAGCCTGCCCTGAGGGCAGCCTGGCGCAGCCTGTGGTGCCTGGGATTGAACCTCGGTCCCTGAGGCCACCTGAGCTTTCCTAAGCAGGTGCTTTAGACCACTGAGCCATCTGCCAGCCCTGGGCTTGAGTTTCAAACAGTCGACCTACCATGCTCCTTGGCCGGCCCCAGGAGCAGTAAGAGTGGGACAGCGTTTCCTCCTAGCCATGGCAGAGTCCCTTCCCTCCTGTCCCCACTGGCTGCTGACTTTGGTCCTTTCAGGCTCTGCTGAGCAGGTGTTGAGAGGCAGTTTATTGGGTTGGTGCAAAGGGCTTTGGGGTCGAGTAGATCCCAGTTTGACCCTTAGCTCAGCTCGTGCCTAGCTTGGTGACTGGGAGGCTTCAGTGACCTCTCTGGGTGTACTGGGATTGAATCAAGGGCATCCCCAGCCCTTTCTTTATTTTTTACTTTGAGACAGGGTCTTGCTAAGTTGACTAACGTCCCCAAGGTAATGGAGATTGCTTCCAGTGGGTAACAGGGCGTTCACATGGACATTACTGTTTAAGAAGATTCTGGCAGGCATGAGAAGCTCTCGCAAAAGCACCTGCTATGGCGACATAGTTATGATGGGCCTGGCAATCATGCCGCTGCATCCTGAACCTCCCACCATATGGATGGCCAAGGAGCCAGCCTGAGCTGCCTATTATTTTGGCTGCCCTGTATTGCTCATCCATCTCATCAGTGATTTCTGTTCCTTAAAAACCATCGTCCATGTGCAAGTGCAGTCTCACCTTTTTTTTTTTTTTTTTTTTTTTTTGCGGGACCAGGGTTCGAACTCACAACCTTGCACTTGCCACGCAGGCACTTGTGCCATGGAGCTATCTCCCTGGCCCCTGTAAGTGCAATCTCTATTAAAAAACAAACAAACAAACAAACAAAAAAACCCAAAAAAAACCTATGTCACAAAAATGTAGTACCAGGAATATGTTTTATAAATTCTCTGGAATCTCATCCATTTAGCTGAATCCTTCATGTTACTTTTTTTTAAGCTGTTTTTGCAGGGTGGGGTGAGAGGAGGGGGTTTCATTATGTAGCTTAGACTGGCCTTGAACTCACAGGGATCATCCTGCCTCAGCCTCCCGAGTGCTGGGATTACAGGCATGCGCCACCACACCCAGCTTCTTTTAACCTTTTAAGAAAGCACATTCAGCTACCAAGAATACCTATAAGATTAAATTGAAAAAAAAAAAAAAGATTAAAATGCCAGATCAGAGACAACACAGGATATCTACAAACCTCCATTTGGGTTGCCATTCGAATGTAATTTCTTTCCTGTCTGAGTAACTTAGGTGGCAGAGGCATTCAATGACGATTAATGGATGGTCAAATAAGCCACTCCTCAATTTGTTCCTGCGCCTAGGTCATTTGTTCCCCCAATTTCGAAAGACAATGATAACGTGGGCAGCATGTAGAGCTGCCCCAGATGGGGCCGCATCTTGAAGACCGGCATCCGCTGAATGCTCGTGCAGGATCCAGAAATATCTCAGAGTCGGACGAAAGGTCTAAATTTAATACCAAAAACAGAAAATTGGCTTGGCTTCCCCGTCCCCGGCCACAGGAAAGTTCTTGTTTGGAAGTTCTGGGGTAGGAAGGGGCAGGAGACACAGTGTCTGTGGCACCCTCAAATTTCCATGGGGACCAGGGAGTGGGGTGCAGGGGTGGTAGGGGCTACCGTAATCCCAGGACCTCACTTGGCCTGTGACGGAGACCTGCTTTAGGGCTGAGGTCTGCTGGAAGGAAATTACGGAGGTTCTCTTTGGCGCAGACCCTCCCTATGGTCGGGAGCTGCGCATGTCTTCCTCATCCAGTTTTCCTGATGTAGTCTTCAAGGAGTAGCAGCCAGGCATGGCACACCTGTTCTTGCAAGGCATCTGGACCTCCTGTAACAAATGGCAGCCTTCCTCTTGAAGAACCGCCCTCATGCAGTCTACTTCTGTGGCCATCAGAGTCATCACGATTGATACAAGAATGGGCCAATGAGGGTGAAACTTCCTGAAACAATTGGAGAAAAGATTCTACTTTTTTAAAACTTCTTTTTCTTGTTTCAGAACCTTTGTTTGTTTATTCACTCATTTTTATGGCCGGCTCAGCCCGCACCAAGGGCAGGGCTGGTGCAGCATGTGGTACCGGGGATCGAACCGCGGTCCCTGAAGCCACCCAAGCTTTCCCAAGCAGGCGCTTTAGACCACTGAGCCATCCTGCCGGGCCCCTTTTTTTAATAAACTTTATTCATTTATGTTATGGCTGGCTCAGCCCCGGTATCAAACCGTGGGCCCTGTGGTTGTCTAAGCTTGCCTAAGCAGGGGCTTAAGACCACTGAGCCATCTCACTGGCCCCAAGATTCTACTTTCACAGGGGTTGTCAAGCTGGCAGAATGTAAGCCTACTGTGCCTAGCAGCTCCATGCAGAGGAAGCTCCCCTGACATGATCAGTAGAATCTTTGTCCGCAGCGTTCACCCATCTCTGTAAACATGCTAAAAGTCATTGGATTATACACTGAACAGGGTGAGTTATATGCATGTGAATTATATCGCAATAAAGCTGCTAAAAAGGAAAGCAGAGGGCTAGGGATACAGCTCAGCAGCATAGCACTTGGCTGGTAAGCTCAAGGTCCTGAGTTTGATTCCCAGCATCCCCCCCACAAAAAAAAGGGGTTAGAGTGGAATCTGGGTGCTTCAGGCTATTGTCATGTAGAGCTAGACTTTCCACTTATTAAAAATGTCAACAAGGCATGGCGGCACATACCTTAATCGCAGCACTTGGGAGGCTGAGACAGGAGGATCCCTATGAGGTCAAGGCCAGCATGAATTACCTAAGAGGCACTATTTCTGACACATGATAAATAAATATTAAATAGAGTTCAGCCTAAAGGCGTCATGGGGTACTTACATAGAAGACTCAGCATAACCTCTAGGGGACAGTGCATTCCAAGATCGATCTGATTGCTTATTGCTATCCCCTGGCTACTTTTTTTTTTTTTCCCCCTGTTTGAATATTTTACTGAACCTTACGCATAGCTGTATCAGAAGCATGCTTTCCTGGTAGTAAGACTCCTTCACCTCCCTGGATAAACTGGGGCCCTTTATCTAGGCTTCGGATTCTTTCATTATAGCATTTATTTCAGTCCTGGCTCTTTTTAATATCTTCCAGGACTGGACAATTGGTTCCAGGAGCACATGAGCCAGATTAAGTCCTGCCACCCCCTGCAGATGCAGGAGCCAGAATGGCTCCCTGAAGGTAAGAAATTCTTCATAGCTGAGTATGGTGGTGCACATCTGTAATCCCAGCACCTGAGGGACTGAGGCAGGAGGATTGCTGTAAAAGTGAGGCCAGCCTGGGCTACATAGCGAGTTCAAGGCCAGCCTTAGCTACGCAGTAAGACCCTGTTTCAAAAAGCCAAGCCACAAAAAAAAAAAATAAAAATAAAAATAAAAATCAAGCCAAACAATAATAAGTAAATAAACAACAAAACAAAACAAACCAGGCCAAACAAAGAAACAGCAATGCCTAGCATTATAACTCATTATTTTTGGGTCATTGTAACTCTGATGATATTATCTGCAGCTGAATTTTGCTAAGGTGTCTGAGCAATCCACTCTCTTTTCAGGGTCAGAAGAATATGATTTTTTGTTTTCTTCTTTTCATTGCCACCTGATATCACTGACTACAGTAATCTCTAGTCTAGTAAGGATAGGCTCAAAATGTTATTCACCAATTATGACCTCCCCCAAACCAGACAGTGCAATTTTGGGGTGTCTGTCTCAGTAAATTTCAAACTCCATTAGTGGGCACAATGACCTTCCTGCAAACTGTTCTGCGAATGCCTCTATAAATACAAGGATGACAGTTAATGTATTTCTTTATGTGCTCAAAGATAGCCTCTCAGCGGCCAACTGGAACTTTAAGTCGTTCACTTTTTTATTTTCTTGCTCTCAGCATATTAAAAAATTCCTGTATTAAAAAAATTAATTCCCACTACAGGCGATGTGGCCCAATAATGTGACACAGAAGCTGAAATCTCAATGATGAATGTGTCTCCTTTTAATCCTTCCAGACTCTCAGACTCTCTCCAACTGTTCCTATGCATAACCTACTTTGCAGATACTTACATCAAATACCTAAATTTGAAGTCTGGGCCAACTGCTTCCTCCTCTGAAGCCCCAAAGGTCCTGCCTTAAACAAAGAAGTCATTGGCAATGTGAATGAATGAATGAATGAATGAATGAATGAAAAAACAAGCACAATCTGCATCAGTTAATTATGTATTTTGTGTACTGCAACTGCTGGACAGACAGACGTTCCGGAACAACTCAGGGACCTGAAAAGAGTCAGATCCCGGGACTGTATACCGGCGCGTGGGCGGGTCCCCAATTAGAGCCCCGCCCCCAGAGCGCGCGCCCGCACCCAACTACCGGAAGTGACGTTACCGTAGCCTAGCAACCGAGGAGCTCGTCCTTAGGAACGAGCTGGAGCGCGGTTGCCTCCTGGGTGGGGGTGGGGAGGTGATTTCGCGGCGAGAATTTGAGGTAACCTCGCCAACTCGCGGTCGGAAGCTCCCCCAAACCCCGAAATAGGAGCGAACTCCCGCCCCTTCACAGCCCAGAGCTGCGCGAGGAGGGGGCGTAGCAGTTCAGTCCCACGTCTAGGGGTCGGCCGCTAGTGGGCTAGGCCGGAATGCGGGCCGAACCTCTGTGAGATGGGCGCTCCCGCAGCCCGAAGCAGCCCCCCGCCGGTGACCTGGTTGGGGTCCCGTGTTCCCCTTCCTCCATCCCCGGGCTCAGGACTCCTGGAACTCCTACCAGGCTGCGGGTCAGCGTTTGGGCCAGCCTGGGACCAGGGCAGCGTCGGTGCTGTGCCAAATTGTGCCTGATAAAACGCACGTCCTGGTTTTAATCGCCCCCCCCCCCGCTCCCCAGGTGGTTATGTTATGTGGGTGAGCGCTGGCGCATCAGCGTGGCCACGGGGCGCTGTGAGAAGGAGAGTAATTGCTTTTGCTAATTTTGGAGCGCAGAGCCCGCTGGGCTTGGGCAGCCTACCTGGTGCAGAGCATCCTGGTCCTCGGCGGCACCATTGGGAACCTGGTGGCCGACCGGGGGTGGGGGAAACCCGGCAAATTTCTTTTCCCTCTCACTAAGGTTTTATTCGTGCATCTAGGTTTTTGTTTTGGGGGCGTTTTTGTTACTGCTGTTATTGTTACAGAAAGAGGTGGGAAAATAGATGGATAATTTCTGAATCGTTTAAATTTATATGTATTGGAAGGTTCTGACGTGAACTTTTCCTTAAAATGCTCTTCGTAGTGGAAGACTTGCACCTCCAATGTGGATTTTTAAAAACTAGTGTTAAGGTTTTTAATTTACAGCTTATAGGAAAGCTTAGCGTTGTAAACGACAGTAGTTTTATCCTGTCCTTTTTTGACTTACCTTTTTACAGTTTTAATTATTCACTCATAATTTTATCATTGTAGAGAAATGATAATATCTTTACATTTGATGTTTCCACACACCCAATTTAAAGAAAAAATTGAAGCAAGATGTTTGTCTTCTCTTGCGTTTGTCATCAGTAAAATGTCATTTATCCGTTTTGTGGTTTTTAGGGTTGGGCATTGAAATAACTTTGTTCCTTTTTTTGGCAGCTTATTTTTAATTGCTTAAGTCAAAGCAGTTCACTATGGTAAAGCTGTTTCTGGAGTTAAGAAATGAGGTACTCAGTTTGTGAAACAGGATCTTTCTTGCACCAGAGCCTGATTTCCTTCAGACCAAAGCTTCCGTTTTTCTGGCCTTAGGTCTAAGAATGAATCCTGTCAGTTGAGTGGCAAGAGTCACTGCTTAGTCCCTTCTCAAACCCTGAAGGTCCCTTGTCAAAGAGGAACTTGAATTTTTGATGATCAGAGGCTGGAAAGAAGGTTGAAAATGGCTCCTTTGGGAGGTAGGGAGAGAAGTCATTCTTGACAGAGAAAGTAGCATTAATTGAAGGGAGCAGCGATTATTTTGGTAGCTGGAATTGAGAGGGCCAGAGGTGACAGTCTGTAAATAAGAAAAAATTAGAGCTAGATTTACAAGGTGTGAAAATGCAAGAGGTTTGAACTTTATTTTGTATGCAGTGACAAGACTACAAGTGACTTGGAAAGTGGAGCAGTGTAGACCAGAAAACTGAAGACTCCCTCCCTCACCGAAGCCAAGAGGAAGCGAAGGCCTGCGTGCCTTAGGGTGGCGGAGTCCACGTCTGCCGTGTTCAGTTGCTCAGAGAAACCAGTGCTTGGTAGAAACCATAACAGCCCAGAGCCTCGAGCCGAGGGTTTCCACGTCTGATTTTTGAGAGAACTCAGATATCTAGATTTTATTATAACAATTTTCAGTGTTTTAAATGTGAACTGCTAATTAGAAATCGAAGTAGAGGCATGTTTGCAGTCTAATGTTTAACCCCCGGATAGAAATGGTAGAACTAAAGACCCCTGTGGTGGCTCAGGTGTAGAGGCTCAAACCTGTAATCCCAGCACTCCCGAGGCGGAGGCAGGAGGATTGCTACCAGTTTGAGGCCAGCCTGAGCTACACAATGAGCTCAAAGCCAGCTTGAATTGTGTGGTGAAACCCTGTCTCATACAGAAAAAGAAAAATTATGGAGCTAAAGTAGAGAAGCATTAGTGTAAATAGAATTTATTACTCATTTCCTATGTTAATTCAGGTGATTGCTCTTGCAGTTGAGGCACATACAGAAATGTTTGCTATTAAATTTGAATGGTGCCGGGAGTGGTGGCTCACGCCTGTAATCCCAGCACTTGGGAGGCTGAGGCAGGAGGATCGTTGTGAGTTCGAGACCAGCCTGGGCTACAAAAGTGAGCTCAAAGCCAGCCTGAACTGCATAGTGAGACCCTGTCTCAAAAAGCAAAAAAAAAAAAAAAAAAAAAAAAAAAAAAAAAAAAAAAAAAAAAAAAAAAAAAAAAAAAAAAAAAAAAAAAAAAAAAAAAAAAAAAAAAAAAAAAAAAAAAAAAAAAAAAAAAAAAATAATAATAATAATAATAATAATAATAAAAATAAATTTGAATGGTATATACTGAAGCTTTTATAACAAAATGTTCACACTGATTTCTTTCCTTTTTGCGGTACCAGGGATCAAACTCAGCACCTTGTACTTGCCAGGCAAGCATTTATTCCACTAGCTGTTTCCTCGACCCACTCTGATTTCTTTCCAGTAGGCTTATTCATGGCATTTTATGTGCCATGCAGAATTATACCTTTCATGCCTACTTCTGTGAACTTAATTCTGATTTTCCCCCAGAACTTTTGCTACCAATATTGAGGAATTTTTTTTGTCTGTTTATATTCCCTAGCTTTAAGTCATAAAACCTAAATATGAGTGATCAAATCAAATTCATTGTGGACAATCTCAATAAGGAGCCTTTCAAGAAGAACTATAATTTAATCACTTTTGATTCCCTGGAACCGATGCAGTTATTACAAGTTCTTAATGATGTTCTGGCTGAGATTGACCCAAAGGTAAGACTTTTCTCTTTGTAATTAAGAAGCTGGCAGGACAACCAGTTTCTTCTGTTTTTATTATTTTTTAAATGTTATTCATTTTAATAAGAAAGGAATAGCAATGTGACAGTTTCAAAACACGTTAGTAGGACAACCACAATAATTAATACATTGCATATTGTTGTCTTCATAGTAGTTGTGTCTCTTTCCAAAATTACTTAACCTCTCTGGGTCTTATTTGCTATGCTTATCAGGTGACAGTAAATGATTTTTTTTTTTTTTTACATTATAGCTGGCTCAGCCTGCCCTGGGGGTGGGGCTGGCCCAGCATGTGGTGCCAGGGGTCAAACCATGGTCCTTGCAGTTGCCCAAGCAGGCTCTTTAGACCGCTGAGCCATCTCGCTGGCCCCCTGTAATGATCTTTTTTTTTTTTTTTTTGTCTTTTTGAGACAGGGTCTCGCCGTACAGTTCAGGCTGGCCTTGAGCTCAGTTTTGTAGCCCAGGCTGGTCTCGAACTCTCACCGATCCTCCTGCCTCAGCCTCCCGAGTGCTGGGATTACAGGCGTGCGCCACCACGCCCGGCTGTAATGATCTTTAAGATTTCTCTACTAACCCAAAACTTAAGTTCTCAACTTGTACCTTATTTAGAAGTTAGTTCTCTACTTCCAGACATAAATGGATTTGATCCCTAGTGAAAATGCTTTTGTGAAAGATTTTATTATATTGCAAGTTAGCTCATGTCTCTCGTGCGGGCTTTCCAGCTGGAGACTTTTTCTGAAGGTGAACATTCTTCATATGAGTCCTGATCTGCCTTGTGTACACCCTCACTTGGAATCTGGGGGCCACCATACTTGACCTGCCTTATGAAGAGACCATTGTGCCTGTTAGGCCCAACAAAAACAATTTTGTCAGTGAGCTTAAGTATTGTTCTTTGTTAAATATACAATAATGACATGCTTTTCAATTTCTTTATTTGTTAGCAAGTTGTTGATATCAGAGAGGAGCTGCCAGAACAGACAGCCAAAAGGATGTTGAGCCTTCTTGGGATCCTGAAATACAAACCTCCAGGAAACGCCACAGACATGTAAGACTCTGCTTGAGTATTGCCTTCTTAGATGGGTGCTTAATCAGTTGTGTTGGTGCAAGCCGGTAATCCCAGCTATTCTACTTGGGAGGCTGAGGCAGAAGGATTGCAGGTTCCAGGCCAGCCTGAGCAATTTAAGGAAACTTTACCTCAAAGGAAAAAATGGAAGAGGCCTGGAGATGTAGCCCAACCTTTCTTGGGCTTAATCCCTTGGCATCAAAAAACACAGGAAGAACAAAAAAAGCATGTTACATTGGCCAGCCTTCGTCTGCTACAGTCAGTCTTTTTAGGCTATACCTGATCTCCCTGATTCACTGGCCTCAGGATATTGATGAAGGATTTCTTTTTTTTTTTTTTGTCTTTTTGAGACAGGGTCTCACTATGTAGTTGAGGCTGGCCTTGAGCTCACTTTTGTAGCCCAGGCTGGTCTCAAACTCGCACTGATCCTCCTGCCTCAGCCTTCCGAGTGCTGGGAACACAGGCATGCACCACCACACCCGGCTTAAACTTTTGCAGAGGTATTTTTATTTTTATTTTATTTTTTGGTACCAGGGATCGAACTCAGGACCTTGCACTTGCCAGGCAGGCACTTAGCTATCTCCCTGGCCCCGGTGAAGGACTTTTTTTTTTGACTGGCTCAGGCTGCCTTAAGGGCTGGTCCGGTAAGGCTTGTGGAGCTAGGGAATCAAACCTCCATCCCTTGCACCTGACTGTGTTTGCCCCAGCAGGCACTTAATCAACTGAGCTAAGCCATAGGCCCCATTGGATATTGGTGAATTTAAAAATCTCAAGCCAGGTGTGGTGGCATGTACTTTAATCTCAGGAGGCTGAGGCAAGAGGATTGCTGGGAGTTGGAGCAGCCTGGATTACAGTAAATTCAAGACCAGCCTGGACTATAGTGAGACTTTTTTTTGTCGTTTTGAGAGGGGTCTCACTATGCAATTCAGGCTGGCCTTGAGCTCATTTTTGTAGCCCAGACTAGTCTTTTTTTTTTTTTTTTTTTTTTTTTTTTTTTTTTTTTTTTTTTTTTTTTTTCTTGTTTCAGAACTTTTATTTCTTTATTTATTTTTATGGCTGGCTCAGCCTGCCCACAGCCACAGCATGTGGTGCCGGGGATTGAACCGAGGTCCTGCAGCCGCCTAAGCTTTCCTAAGCAGGTGCTTTAGATCACTGAGTCATCCTGCCGGGCCCCTTCCCAGACTAGTCTTTTTTTTTTTTTTTTTTTTTTGCGGAGCTGGGGTTTGAACTCATGAACTAGCACTTGCCAGGCAGGCGCTTGTGCCACAGAGCTATCTCCCCAGCCCCCCCAGACTAGTCTTAAACTTGCGCCAATCCTCCTGCCTCAGTGTCCCAAGTGCTGGGATTACAGGTGTTTGCCTCCGTGGCCCGGTTTAGAGTGAGACTCTTAACTCAGAAAAACAAAAACAAAGGAAACAAAATACTGTTCATCCATTTTACTGCTTTTCCATGCATAAGTCTTTTTTTTTTTTTTTTTGAATTTTTTATTTTATTTTATTTTATTCTTGTTTCAGAAGTTTTGTTTGTTTGTTTATTTATTTTTATGGCCGGCTCAGCCTGCCCTGAGGGCAGGGCTGGTGCAGCATGTGGTGCCAGGGATGGAACTGTGGTCCCTGCAGCTGCCCAAGCTTTCCTAAGCAGGCACCTTAGACCACTGAGCCATCCTGCCAGGCCTCTCCATGCATAAGTCTTAAGTGGCTCATTTCTTGCCTCTAACCAAGAATGTTAAATACTGTTTTATTGTATATCTCTTTTTTTTTTTCCCCTTCTTTTCTTTGAAAGTTGACATATTACATATTGTCCTCACAATCATTCTATAGAGTGCAGTGTGTGGGCATGACCCACCTCCCTATTGATGTTGCATAGAAAAAAGAAAGAAAGAAAAAAAAAAAAGGAAAGAATATACTTCTCTTTGGACTAAGAGGAAGCAGATACATACACAGACAAAGGTTTTACAATTGCAGTGTGCCACCAGTAAAGCTTCTGATGTTGGAGGCTATTGAATCTAGGCCTCCTAAAGCTCATCTCACCAATCTAGCTCTGCGTTCCATGCATTGTAATTAAGGATTTTTTTTTCTTGCTGGGTGGTCAAGGGCAAGTCGAAGCAAGACCTGTATAACTAAACATTCTTTTTTTTTTGTATCTTCCAGGGTCAAATCCCCTCAGGATTAAATTTGAGACCATAGACAGTACTTTGTAAAACTGTTGTTAGTGTTAGCCTTCGGGACAAGTCATGGCCATTGCTTGGCCATTTTGCTTTCTGTGAAAGCCTGAGAGAATGTTTTCCTCTGGGTGACTCTCCTTAGACGCACTGCAGTTCATTCATCCCTTTCCTCTGAGGTCCCATAATCTCCTTGACCAGGAAATTTGGGACACCTCTGAGTTATAGGATATTACAGCACAGGTTCTCTTATATCCTGGGTCTTTATTGACC
>PVJA010041472.1:0-17862 GCA_004027025.1 Myocastor coypus
AAAAAAAAAAAAAAAAAAAAAAAAAAAAAAAAAAAAAAAAAAAAAAAAAAAAAAAAAAAAAAAAAAAAAAAAAAAAAAAAAAAAAAAAAAAAAAAAAAAAAAAAAAAAAAAAAAAAAAAAAAAAAAAAAAAAAAAAAAAAAAAAAAAAAAAAAAAAAAAAAAAAAAAAAAAGTAAAGAAACAACTGCAGAAAGATATAGAGGAAATCAGATCAGAAATAATTTCTAAAGTAAAAAAGAAATAACTAAAATGAAAGAAGTACTAAGTGCTTCTAAAGAAGACACTGATAAAGAAAACAGAGGAGAATATAGAAATGATGAAATCCTTGAATGAGTAATGCAGGAAAGAAATAAAATGCATGAAGCAGATTCAGAGTGCTATAAAGGAAATTAAAAACTCAATCACAAGCTGGCAAAACCATTTCAATGAAAGTGAAAATAGACTTTCAGACCTTGAAGAAACCATTGCAGCTAGTGAAGAGGTAAGAAAAGATCTCTTAAAAACACCTAGGATGCAAGAAAAAAATAATTCAACATCTATAAGATGATGCAAAGATGAACAATGTAAGACTAATAGGCATCAATGAGAAAGGAGTCAATAAAAATGACATAAAATAATATGGACAGAAGTAATAGCAGAAAACTTTGCAAATATGGGGAAACAATGTGACATTCAGGTAACTGAAGCATATAGAACTCCAAATAACATCAACCCAATTAAAACCACACCCAGACATATAATAATCAAGATCCCAGAAATTCAGCGTAGGAACAGTATACAAAAAGCCACTAGAGAAAAGAAACAGATCTCATTAAAGGAAAACCCATTAGCATAACAGCAGATTTCTCTTTACAGACCATGAAGTCAAGGAGTGTATGGAGCAAAGTACTTCAAGTCTTGCAAGAAAACAAATTCCAGCCCAGACTGCTATACCCTGCAAAGCTTCTTTCAAGTTCAATGGAAAAGCAAAATACTTCCAGGACAAAGAACAACTAAAGAATTTCATGATGACAAAGCTAACCCTAAATAGTTTACTAAAAGATATTCTAGAGATAGATCAAAATGACTACAACTCCATGAAGGTGAATGGAAAGAACCCACAGAATAGGGCAAATAATTAAACACAGGAGAAAAAGAGGTACACAAGAGCAGTCTTTCAACTATTCTTTTATATACAGCAGCAGAATATCTCCATCAGCATATTCTACAAATGGATTTCTCCTGCACTCTATGGGTCATGATTCTGTCTGGGACTAGAGGGTGGATATTAAGAAAATAGCAGTAGCTCAGTCCCACAAGTGACACCTGGCCACCAGTAAGTGTCATGGACACTGTCCATGTACACGACATACTTGTGTGATATCCTATCCCAAACTGTTAGACGTTCTGGTCATATATTTGCAATTCCAGTATTTATGTTGTGTTTTACTCTTAGTAATTCTTTACTACCATGGAAACTTTGTCTTAGTTAATATCGGTGTATATATTAAGCTATGCAAATACTATGTGAGTGCTCTGAATTGATTACAGATTCATACATAAGATACACAGCATTCTGGCCTCTAAGTTGGAATCATGATTTGGTTTGTATTTTTGAATATTGTTTTGAAATATTTAATTTAATTTTAATTAATATTTAATTAATTTCCTGAATGTTGTTTGATTATACTTTTTTGTTTTATGATTCATACTGTATCTCTGACTTACAATCTACTTATAAGACATGGTATGAAGCCAGGCATGGTGGCACAAGCCTATAATCCTAGCACTTGGGAGGCTGAGGCAGGAGGATCAGTGCAAGTTCGAGACAAGCCTGGGCTACAAAAGTGAGCTCAAGGCCAGCCTGAACTGCATAGTGAGACCCTGTCTCAAAAAAAAAAAAAAAAAAAAAAGACATGGTATGATATTTTCTCCTAGTATTAGAAACTTTCAATAAAAAGTACACACACACACACACACACACACACACACACATATATATATATATATGTATATATATATGTATATACAAGGATTCATATATATATATATATGATAGATATATATCTACTTTGTCTTAGTTCTTTGAGAATAAAAGTTCATAATAATATTGTTTAGACAAGATAGTAGGTCTGCACCTTTTCCTCTGAATAACTACTACAAAGACAAAAATATGCACAGTATTACTTGTAACCACCCTGCTAACTTATTTTGAAACTGTTTCATTGCTATTTTATCTCTTTTTTCTCATTAAAATGAATTAAAAAATAAAAAAATTTTAAAAGGAAAAAATAGATTGAGAGCTAGAGAAAAAAAAAGGAATCATTAGTTTTAACTTAAGACTTTCGTTAAAAGTTTTAAAGACTCAAATGCCAGCTACTTGTGTTACCAGATGGTCTCCAATATAGATTTAACCCTTAAAGAGTACTGGAAGGAATATCATTATATCCTTAAGTATGGGCTTACTTGAGAAATCCTGGGCCGATCTCTGAGGACTCTGAGATCTACTGTATACAGGAGAGAGGCTGAATAAAGGTTGTGTGAAGAACCCTGAGCCTTCAATTAACAACATGAGTTACAACTAGCTCTTGGAGATAAATTAGCTTGTAAGTTAAGGGTCCAATGTGCATAGTGAGAGATATGGCTCCAGTTTCAATCTTAAGCAACCAGATAGCCAGTTTTCTCAGTACCACTTACTGAAGGAGTTACTTTTCCTCTGGAATTCATTTTTGCCCCCTTTGTCAAAGGTCACATAACTGAATTGCTAGGGGTTGTGCCTGCACCCTTTATTATATTCCATTCATCCTCATGTTTGTTTTTGTGCCAGTCTCATACTATTTTATCAGAGTCATTGTCTCAGGGATTGTAACGCCTCCCACTTTGCTCTTTTTACACAGAATTACTTTTGCTATTATGAGTCTCCTCTGGTTCCATATGAATTTTAGGATTGTTTTCTGTGAAGAGTCCTGTTGGAATTTTGACTAGAATTGTATTAATTCTCTATAATAGTTTTGAGAGTATGAACATTTTGACAGTATTGGTTTTCCCTATTCAGGAGCAGAGAACATCCATTTTCTAATGATGTCTTCAATCTCACTTTTCAGAATACTATAGTTTTCTTTCAGGATATCTTTCTCTTCTTTAGTTCATTCTTAACTATTTAAATTTTCTTGATGATACTATGAATGGCATTTTCATAATTTCTTTCTCATTGAAATCGTTAGCGTTGCGACAAATGCTACTAATTTTCTGTTTATTGTTACATTGCTGAAGTTGGTTATTAATTCTAAGAGAGTCTGAGTTCTTCCTTTCATGTGTATAACCATTTTTCTCTCTTTCTCTTGCTTGACTGTTCTGTTTCAAGTACTATGTTGAATATAAGTTACAGCAGTGAGCACCCTTGTCTTGTTCCTGATTTTAGAGGGATTTTTTTCCCCCATTTAATATGATGTTGGCTGTTAGTTTATCGATTATGGCTTTTGCCAAATTTAGGCATGGCCCTTCTATATTTTTTTCAGGGTTCTTCTTATGAAGTGGTGTTAGATTTTGTCAAAAGCATTTTCTTCATCCAGACAGATGGCTTTTGTCCTTCTTTCAGTTTATATACTGTATTATACCTTACTGATTTGATAATCATTTCACTTACTGACGTGCATATGTTGAACGATTATATAACAAGAATGAAAACTACTTGGTCATAACATATGATATTTATATGTTATATATGATCTTTATATGGCATACATGCTCTATTCACTAATATGTTATTGGAGATTTTTGTACCTATGTTCATTTTGTCTGTGTTATCTTTCAGCTAACTCTAATTAACTTTATATTGGTCTGCCTGGTGTCATCTAGTAGCTGCTGGATGATTTTTTCTTGTTCATTCATCTTTTGAGTGAAGTAGCTTGTTTGCTTTAGGCACTGAGGCCTAGTCCCACATGCGTACATTTGATCAATTTACTAGCTTCATGGCTTCCAACATATCCCCGTTTTTCATTTTGTTTTGTCAGTGTCGGCCATCTGGGTGAGTCACAAACATTGCTTGACCAAGTTGTTCTCTGTGAAAGCCTGAGAGGATTTTTCCTCTCTAGACCATTCTCCTTAGGCACACTGTGCATTACCAATCACTTTGCTCTGAGGCCCCATTATCTCCTTGAACAGAAAATTTGGGACACCATTGAGTCACAAGATATCACAGCACAGGTTTTGGTACCAGTATGATACTTGCCTCCAGAAATGATTTGGGAAGTATTGCTTCCTTTTCAACTTCACTGAAGAGTTTGAGGAGTTCTGGGATTATATCTTCTGTAAATCTCTTGTAGAATTCAGCTGTGAATCCATCAGGACCTGGGCTTTTTTTTGTCAGTAAGTTTTTTATTACGTTTAATTTCTTGTTTAATTTCATTTGTAACCCATTGCTTGCTGAGGTGTTAATTTCCGTGTATTTATGGGGGTTTTGTGGTTTCTTTTGTCATTTATTTCCTGTTTCATTGAACTGTGGCCAGATAATATACATGGAATAATTTGTTTTCTTGCATATACCTAAACATGACCTAGGGAGTAGTATGTGCTCTATTTTAGAAAATGACCCATGTGCAGCTGAAAAGTATGTGTATTAATGTGATTGGGTGGAACATTCTGCATATGTCCACTAAATACATTTATTTCAAGGTCTGGTTCAGTTCTGCTGCTACTGTGCTAATTTTTTGTCTGCTTGACCTATCTTTTCGGGATAAAGGGGTGTTAAGGTCTCCTGTTACAATTGCGGTATTGGATAATAGATTTTTCATGCCCATTAAGATTTGTTTTATTTTTTTTAAGAATTTTTAATTTTTATTTATTTTTTTCTTGTTTCAGAACCTTTGTTTGTTTATTCACTCATTTTTATGGCCAGCTCAGCCCGCCCTGAGGGCAGGGCTGGTGCAGCATGTGGTGCCGGGATCGAACCACAGTCCTTGAAGCTGCCTAAGCTTTCCCAAGCAGGGGCTTTACACCACTGAGCCATCCTGCCGGGCAAGATTTGTTTTAGATAGTTGGGCGCTCCTGTTTGGTATGTACATATTAATGACTGTTACCTCTTCCTCTTGTGTTTTTCACCTAATCAGTATGGCGTGCGTGACCTTCTTTATTTCATTTGTTCACTCCTGGCTTGAGCTTGAGACTGTCTATGAACAGGATTGCTACCCCTCCTTATTTTCAGGTGTTGGGGCGTGTAGTATCATCTTCCATCCTTTGACTCGCAGCCTATACATTTCTTTGTGAGCTAAGTGTGTTTCCTGTATACAGAATATTGTTGGATTTTGCTTCCTAATCCACTCTGCCAGTCTATTTCTTTTATTTGGTGAATTGAGTCCAATAGCATTGATGGTTATAATTGAGATTTATTGACTTATGATTGACATGTTATCTACCTGCTGTTGTACCCCCTTTTGCTCCTGTGCTTATACCCCTGTTTGGTGGGTTCTTTCCATTCTCATTCACTGAGTTGTGTTCAATGAATATCCAATCAGGATATTCCAGGTCTTAGAAGTTACATCACAGCAACCAGGGGAAAAGACCAGACTTCTCTTCAGGCAACTCTTTACTGTACAACCATATACTAATATTCAAGTAGAATGGGGGAACTCAGCAGAAAGACATCTGATAATGATTTTCCGTTTGTCCTTCCAGCTCGGTGATATACAATGTAAGAATCACTGGACACAAAGTTGCAGACTGGACATTATAAACTATGGAAAGGACTTTCCAGGAAATTTCAACTTGAAGTCTTATTTTAAAAAATACCTTCTCAGTCTGGGCGTGGTGGTGCATGCCTGTAATCCCAGCACTCAGGAGGCTAAGACAGAGAATTCCTGCAAGTTCAAGACCAGCCTGGGCTACAAAGTAAGCTCAAGGCTAGCATGAGCTGCATAGCAAGAACCTGTCTCAAAAAGACCAAACAAAACTTTCCCACTATACCCAAGACCCATTATACCCAATTAATATGTTGCTCCTGCTATTACTATAAAGAAATGAAAATCAAAAGCAATTAGAAACAAAAATGCCCTAAATTGTTTTTACTAAAGAGCTAAACCTAGAAATTCAATTTGTTATTAGTATGATTAATATTTTAGCCTTGCAAACTGTGTTAGGTCCTGAGTTTCTTTAGCTTATGATTGTGAAACTGAGAGCTAGGGACCCTGGAGACCCTTTTGGAGTTATCTCCTGGCATAAAGTTTACTTGGCAATGAGCAAATTATGCGACCTTTAACACTACTGAAGCAGTGAAATATAGTACCATCATCCTTATGTATCCATGAGTTCCACATCTGTGGGTTCAAACTATGGATCAAAAATATTGGGAAAAAAACTGCATCTGTACTGAACACTGGAAGACTTGATTTTCATATCATTATTCCTTCAGCATACCTGTGTATACAGCACTTACATTATATTAAATAGTACAAGTAATCTGGAGATCATTTAAAGTATACAAGAGTACATCCATGGGTGACATACAAATGCCACATCACTTTATATAAGGAATTTGAGCATCTAGATTTTATCTGCCTGAGTCCTAGAACCTGTACCTGTGAACACTGAGGGATGAAAGTATTAGATTTTTCAATTTATAGTATTTAAAATATAATTTACAAAGCAACTAGGAGAAGTTATACAATAAAGAAGTTATTACGAGTAGGTAAAAAATAAACTGTCCTCCTCTCTTGAAAAATCCATGTTTACATTGGTGGAGCTACACTGACATTACAGCACTGGGTTCAGTCTCTGTGGCCAAAATACTGTGGATCATCTTGATATATTTTATCAGCCAAAAACATTTTCTTCATAAATCTTAATAAACTGGCAATGAACTTCTAAGTGGGAGGGTGTATTTTTTCTCCTTTTTTATGCTGTGATTTCTATCATTCCTTTTGTAGGTGCCAGGCCCCTAATGCTGACTTCAAGGGTTTCATATAGGCTTTCCTCTACATCAGGAACACAAGTACCCCCATTATACTACATATATCTATATCTATATCTATATCTATATCTATATCTATATCTATATCTATATATATATATATATATATTTTTTTTTTTTGTATGACAACTTGCAATAAATCTTGAAAATCTGGTTGTTGTTTTTTTTTTTTTCAGTTGAAGAAAAAAAAAATACTTGTTGCACAATTGTTAAGACCAATAATTTCCAGGCTGGGATTTCACAGACCAGAAAGATTACCAAATTTTTGGAGGAAATGACATGGATTTCTCAAATATTTTCTTTTGCCAAGTAAAGAACTATGAAGGAAAAAAAGTCCCCTAGAAACTATTATCTGGATCATTTCATGAAATAATATTTTTATCATTTACACATAGGTTAATCAATATAAACTATGAATTTGTTTTGCTTTTCTTACATCCCATTTTTGATTTTTTTTTTCTGGTACTGGGGATCAAACTCAGGACCTTGCACTTGCCAGCAGCTGCTTAGGCCACTGAGGCAGCTCGCGGGCCTAACATCCTATTTTTTCTGTCTACACTTAATGTCAGTCTTTCAAATGTCACTTCTCAGTAGTTACTTCCATGAAAGTCTGTAGGTAGGTAACCTATTAGTCATAGAGACCCCAATAAGGGGTAGCGCTGGAGTGGAATAACTGGGCTGGAACCCCGGTCTGACTACATGTTAGGGATGTGGCCCTGTGTGAGTTCTTGGCCTCCCTGTATTTTGGTTTCATAATAAAAATATTACTACAGCAGTATTAGTAATAGCATTGATGCTATTTCACAACAATAATATCTGCATCTGAGGACTGTTCTCTGGATGATGAGTTAAAATACGTAATGCATTTAGAATAGTCCACCTTATGCAACTGTATTATGTAAGTGGTATTATTCTGTGTATATCTAAAGATGTCCATATTTTTGCCCTTATTCTTTATTATGGTTTAAGCATGAAATTCAATGTTGACTATTATTGCCTTCATTGTTTTTATAATACTTCATGTATTCTTCTATCTATTGTGGGTAAAATGTTCACTAACCTTATAATTATTTGATAAGAATGTACCTTATCTCTGATAAGATTTTTCTCTTTATATGTGACATTCTGTGGTTTCACTGTTATGTATTTAAAATTTACCTTTCTCCTTCAAATTAAAGACTCTCATTTTTAATTTTAGAAAATTCTCAATCATGCATTTTAGGGTTGTATTCTGCTGCAAGTGGCAAATTACAGTGGTTTATAGGAGACAGAACCTTATTTTTTTCCCACACAAATTAGGCCCCCAGGTGGTATTTGGTGATGTCAGAGGCTCAAGGGCCCTTCCATTTTATCACTATTCCTTCTCAGCAAGATGGCTGAACCTTAAACCATCCCATCTGCTTTCTGGTTATTAGGAAGAGAAAAAGTACGGAGAAGCCTATGTTCTCCCTTCAAAGATATTTCTGCAAGTTACATACACTGTTTTGGTTATAGTCTCAGAGTAATCAAATAATCACTGTAGCTGCAAGGGAAGCTGAGAAACACTGTCTTTATTCTGGCCCGACAAATGTCCAGCTAAAGAGCCATCCCTCCATGTTCAACTGCTTGTGTTAAGAGACGGCTATTGCAGAAACTGGATCATACTACAGGAAAGAAGAGGCAAGCCAGCGCTTGCCCAGGAAGACCAAAGAGTCCACCAGTTGAATTGTCCTTAGATCCCATGTCTACATACTGTAACAGAAAGTCAAGTTATAGTAAACAGAAACAGATTAAACTGAGAATGACCTAGAAATATTATAATCAAAGAAGAATATACAGCCAAGAACCACCAAATATTTGAGAAAGAAGCATAATATCAATAGCATGAAGGATCACCCTTAGAGACTTAAAACATGGATCCAAGTGTGCTGACATTAGCTGATAGCCGTTGCAAAGGGAATGAAAAGAGGAAAAAGGAGGGATGGAAATAACAGGAAAGGCCACATAAAATTTCCCAAAATGATAAGAAACTGGGGCCTAAGCCAGTGGCAAAGCATGTGCTTAGCATGTGGGAAGCTCTGTATATAATTTCCAGAATCACACGCACACACATAATAAGGGAAAGAAAAAGAAAATAGAAGTTTTCTAAATTGAGAATGTTAAATAAAAGAATTATTTATTAGTTCCACTTTTGAGATTTTAACCATTCTTTGTACTGTAGACTCCTACTCAGTTTTTCTTCTCTATATGATTTGTAATTTTCCCGTTAGCAGAAATCTTTTTTTCTTCAGATCATGGAACTATCCCCATGGAGTTTTGCACTTGTATTTATTTATCAGAGACCTCAGCAGTATCACAAACAGGATTTTTATGCTAATGATTTGCCCTATAAGGAGCCCCACATGTAAAATCGTATTCCAAGCCAGAAGGTGTCACAAGATTAGAGCTGTAACTTCTCTCAGAGCTTATTCACTATAGCGCGAGGCAGCAGCAAGCTTTCTTGTCTCCCTGGTTACAAGGGGAGTGTCGTGGCCCTCTGTTGGCAGGCCTGCCATTTTCAGCATCATGCAGGCTTCAGTTCTCTCTTTGGCTGCGCCTTACAGAACATCAGGTTTCATTTCTGTTCACATAGGTACTAAAATTCAGTCCCATAGCCCTTAAGACCTTTTCTAAATTTGCATTCTACCTCTCCCTTTTCTTTTCCCCACATCAATGTTTGCATTCTATTTGCTCCAGCTACGTATCAGTATATCTATACCATGGAAAATTATAATGCTATAAAATAAAAAAACAACATATTGTATTCTTGGTGTAAGAAATCGAAAGGGCAAATAAAATCCACAAGCTATAATAGGTATTGTGAAAGGGAAAAATACTGCTGAAAAGTAAAGAACAACTGGGATGGGGGAAAGAAAAAAGAAGAAAAAAAAATACATGTGTGTATACAAGATAGCTAAGATAGTTAGACCACTAATTGCTATTCATTTATTGAAAGGAACAGTTAGTGCTTATATTGTTTGATCAACTTTACATGCCCATATCTGGTAATATAAGCAACTATTTTAAAGATAATACGCAATATAAAAACCATTGTTAATCTCCTATCACCTTGTTTTGACATTCTGTATTGTTTTTTATTCTCTTTAAAATAAAAAAGGAGTCTACATATATTAATTAGGCAAGCTTTCCAAGAGACAGATGACAAGTAGATGATAGATAGATAGACAGACAGACATCAGCAAGCCTCCACCCCCCTTCTGCAGTACTGGATATTGAACCCAGGGCCTTGCACATACTAGACAAGTGTGCTACCTCCCTCAACTATTGTAGAACATGAATATTTCACTGCTTTATGAGTTGCTATTTCATGTATCATTTCAAGTAAAAAAGGTTTATCGTTAGTTTTGTTTTGCCATGTTGTAAAAACTAGAAGTCTTTGACACATATAAATTGCATTAATCGCATTTATTATTTTGCAGTACATTAAAAAGTCTTTAGTGGAGAGAGGATAAAAGGATAAAGGTATAGCATAGCTTTAACAATATCACTGATGATAGTGAGAAACTGACATTTTGCTGTGGAAATTTACATTCTTTACAGTAGAAAAGCATTCCACTTTCACTTGCACACCACATAACATACCTTATAGTGGATACATCATAGAAAATAAAACATAACTGGTAGGGTTAATGTTCCCCAACCTGACCAAAGAGTAGGTTGAGCTAGCTTTAGAAATTAGTAAAATAGGGCCCGGCAGGATGGCTCAGTGGTCCAAAGCGCCTCCTTAGGAAAGTTTGGGTGGCCTCAGGGACCATGGTTTGATCCCTGGCACCACGTGCTGCACCAGCCCTGTCCTCAGGGCAGGCTGAGCAGGCCAAAAAAATAACAAACAAAAGTTCTGAAACAAGAAAAATAAAATAAAAAGTTAAAAAAAAATTAGTAAAATAGAAAATGTTTTGGGAAATATTTTGATATCCTAAGTATTCATCCTTTTTTAATTAAATGTACATGTGTGTCATGTGCTGACAAATATTATTAGATTTTTGCACTCTTAATTGTAGATAGGGGAGTTTTAAGTCTCAAAATATGAAGAAAAATTTATGGAATATAATCCTTAAATTTTAAATTTTAGAAATAGTGATAATGGTTAAACTGACAACTTACTGACCATTGTACATAATCTCATGATCAATAATCTTATGAAGTTTCTATTTTCCTAATGTTATAGTTGAGAAAATTGAGATCTATAGAGCTTAAATAACTTACCTCCAAAGAATTCATACGATATAGAGCTAACATCATAAACCCAGTTTATTTTGACTTCAGAACTGTAATGACTGATAAAGGGTTCTCCATGAAAAGTGTATATGTTAGTAATGCTCATCAGATGTAAACTAAATTGTTTTACTTATAAACATTGTAAAATAGTATCTCATAATCCATCTCATCAGATATCACTATTAAAACCTGTGTGTCCTTACCCCTTTTTCTTACGTGCAAACTACATATTCTGAGGTTTCTGATAACAAAAGCACGCGCCAGCACCTGGGTGGCAGTCACGAAGCTTCTCTGCATCCCAGGAATTGTGTTTTTATTGAAGAGGATGACTTGTCTCACTTTTTATTGGTGGACTTAAAGGCTTGTGCCTGGTGAGAAGAGAATGTCCTGCAGTTGTTTGAAAGATGCCTGCGACCTTCCCCCTCCTTTCAGGGGCCTTGGGGTGTGGCTTGGCTGCCTCTCTGCCGTCTGTTTTTGATAAGTGAGTGTGAAGTCTCTAGCATCTCTTGGGAATTTTGCTGGCAGAGACCTGGTGAGCTCATTCTGCTTCCTGCTGAATTTCCTTTCTCTGTTTTTTTTGACTGTTCTGAGGAACATGACCCCCGAGCATTCAATAATACCTCTGTTCCTGTAGGAACTATTGGCCTCCTCTCTGGTTTTATCTCTCTCTGCACAAAAGCTCCATGTCTCTGGAAAGGAAAACAAAGTTGACATGGGGGGGGGCACAAACTACTGGAAGACGGAGCTTAGCTTGTGGAGTCGCTCAATTCCTGTTATGCCTCTTCACGGGGTGTCACCTTAGCCCAAGACTACGGACGTCACCATAGTAATTATTGATGAACATTATAAACAAGTTACAAAACAGTAAAGAAGCAGAAAAGGAAAGAACCAGAAATTCAAAAAAGCATTAATTCATTATCTTCCATCTCTCAACTTTTCTATCATTTGGATAGTATAAGACAGGGCTATGTAGGTTGCTACGGATACAACACAAACAATTAAACCTAAGAACTTGTTATTGCATTCCAGATTTCTATTAGTTCCAACAAAAGGCCTAGTTATAATGAAATATGAAAGCAAATATCTGTAGCTAAAAAAGGCCTACCAGAGACTATTCATTTGTAGCTGGCTTTATAAATCTTGTATAAATCTCCTGTCACATATGAAAAATTTATCAGATTGCTTACTCAAATAATTTTAGTAATTTAAGTAAACCAAATCTCCAGACTCTTATTCAAAATTATGACATCATTTATTGATTTTTATTATGGGGTGTAGCTGAGATTCTGTTCTAATATGTTTGTTTAAATAAACTTTTATGGAGATGATTATGATTTGAAAAGCCTTAAAAGTTCTACCATAAACCTGATGTAAAATATTGAGTAGTTCTAAATAATATCTCACCTTTCCCCGGATGGGCTCATTGGGAGACTTTCTGGCATCATACTGGTGTATAAAAGAGATGTATTCTACAGAATTGTTTTGAAGTTCTGCTGATGCATCTGGACAGACAAGTGGAACTAAGAAATAGAAAAGAGACTTCTGTGGGGCCAGGAAGACAGCTCTGTAACACAAGTGCCTGCTTGGCAAGTGCAAGGTTGTGAGTTTGAACCCTGGTCCTGCCAAAATAATAATAATAATAATAATAATAATAATAATAATAATAATAATAATAAAATTTAGCCATAGAACAATAATTGACATTCCTAATACTCTTTCTTTAAAAAGTGCCCCAAATGAAATTCAACTATGCAGGGTTACTTACCTACATGTAGATAACAAATATAATGGACATACCACTCTGCCTCCATGAAAAGAGCCAAGTCAAAACAACTAAGCTAGCCCTCTACGTGGGATGATTTATATCTTAAGCTAATGTTAATAATAATATAATGCTATTGAAAGTGATTTGCCTTGATGTGTTAGATTCTTTTACATAGAAATGGGCAAAGTTTAGGGAAAATAAAAGCATAATTTGTTTGTCAACTCTTTTTAATCCTAGAAAGAATATGAGAAATTTTATGTTGAGCCTGTAGTGGTAGCCAAGCAGTAAGGTAGTGAACTAGTAATTCTATGCTACTGTTGCTACCAGCAGGCCTATGGCATGAGCTGCAAGACCATGCACTACTGAAGCGTAGTAGGGACCCAGAATACTCTCATTTCACCCCACAGTGTAAGTTCTAAGAACAGGCCACAAGTATTAAGCCCTTAGAAATCATTTTTTAATAACTTCATTCTGAGTGATGAGAATATAGGTGTTCATTACATTGGTCTCTCTGATATACATGTTTAAAATGTTTAATTTTAAGAACTTGCATTAGTTTCACTTTTAGCAGGCAATGAATCAGAGTAATTTCTAAAGCTTGCTGACAAAATTATTGAAGTAATTCGGTCAAGAAAAAACATTTAAAGTCCCTTTAAAATAACGCAAACCTTGCCAGGCATGGTGGCGCATTCCTGTAAACCCAGCACTCGGGAGGCTGAGGCAGGAGGATCGATGTGAGTTTGAGACCAGCCTGGGCTACAAAAGTGAGCTCA
This sequence comes from Myocastor coypus, assembly GCA_004027025.1. Classification (NCBI taxonomy): domain Eukaryota; kingdom Metazoa; phylum Chordata; class Mammalia; order Rodentia; family Myocastoridae; genus Myocastor; species Myocastor coypus. The sequence goes on from PVJA010041472.1 coordinate 13,738, forward strand.
AGGCCAGCCTGAATTGCATACTGAGACCCTCTCTCAAAAAGACAAAAAAAAAATAATAATAATAATGCAAACCTAGCAGTTTATGTATACCTAGCATGTCTATGGAATGATACGTAAGAAATTGGCAGCCTTGGGTACTGTAGGCGAGAGAATTCAGTAACTAAGCAGAGGCGCAAGAGCTGGACTCCCTTTCCATTGTATATCCCTTTATTCACTTGAACTTCATAACATATTTTATGTTAACCATTAAAAATGAAATAAAATTTAAATTAAAAATCGCACCTTTAAAATAAGCCACAATTCATATGCAGGATAAATGTCAGTAAATCTGTATTCAGAATTGTGAAGATTAGAGAAAATACTTCTAAAGTCTATAGGATGCCAAAGTCAAATTGCGAAGACTTTCAAGTTAGCTAAGGGCTACCTCATTTTAGTCCTAGGGAAACCATAAAAGGAGTAGAAAATTAGAATCTAGTGGCCTATCAAAAAATGGTGAGAAAACCAAAACTTTTAGCAACCTGGTGTGACAACTTTAGCAAGCCAGTGTGCAGAGCTCGCGACAGCTTGGGCTGGAAGTTAGGAAGGTTCAGATGTACCAAAAGAGAGCCTGGGAGACAGCTTTTAAAATCTGCTCTTGACTTTCCCCTACCTTGCCTTAGAAAGACCCATTGCTTGCCACAGGGCCACAGGGCCACAGGGCCACCAACTGCTTAATCATCTGTTGTCAACACAGTGACATTAGAATAACACAGAGGTTCCTCCAGGATAAGAAGCTGCTGAAAATGGGTATGTGCTGCTCCCTGGACATCCCCTCCTCTCCTACTGCTCTTGCAACTGGCTCTTCTTCTTTTTTTTTTTTTTTTTTTTTTTGCGGGACAAGGGTTTGAACTCACGACCTTGCACTTGCCAGGCAGGCACTTGTGCCACGGAGCTATCTCCCCAGCCCCGCAACTGTCTCTTCTTGATGCTTCTTCACACAGCTTCAAGGAGGGGTGTGGTACTAGTGGGGGGTGCTTGGCCAGATGCCTGAGCCACAGCGGAGCTGAGTGACGGCAGCTGGCAACGGGCAAAATGCTTTCTGTGCCTTCTGAAGCTTGTGAGCTTGAATCACATTTTCTTTTCTTAAATTCCCTGGGAGACATGTAAACAAGATCCTGATAGTGACATCTTACTCATACAGGGATGCCAACTCCCTAGAGTGACCATGATCTATAATAAACTACTTACCCTGTAAAAGAAAGAAGGCCAGGGAGGTAGCTCAGTGGTCTAAGTGCCTGCCTGGCAAGTGTAAGCACCCAGGTTTGATCCCAGCTGTGCCAGCCTGCCCCACCCCACCCTGAGTGCTCTGAGCCAGCCATAGAAACCAGGTGTGGTGGTATACAGCCTATAGTCCCAGCATGGGGAGGCTGAAAAGAGGAGGAGTATCAGTATGAGTCTCAGCTGCATAGTGAGACCCTGTACCAAATATATAAATTAAAAAAAAAAAGAAGACAAAACAGCAAATTAGTGTTGTGCCCACAAAACGTAAGAGCATCCCTAACCACAAATGGGCTGGCCTTGTGATTGGCTGAACTGGCAGGTAGGAAGTTGGCTTCCTAGCTGAAGAAACCTCAGGGAGCAGAGGCCATCGGGTCATCCCAGGTCCTGGCTCTCAGGCCATGTGTCAAGGAGTCAGCCACACAAGTGAGCACCACCAGAACCAGAGGACTGAGCGAGTGCGACCACTGTTTGGAGCACCTTGTCTGCACACGTGCTGCCGCAGGGAGCGCTGACACAAGTGTGTCTCAGGTTGCTTGTTCTGCAGATAACTGCGCAGAAGTACCTCAGCAGAAAGAAAGCTCATCAAAATAAACCATCTTTAGATAGTCACCTAGAACATCTCAGAATCTTAAAAATAATAGCTTAGGAAAGAATTTCTTCATGGCAAACAATAAAGGGAGGGGAAAATACTGTCAGCCATCAAAGGGATTTCCTTTTCAAGACATTACACCTACTAAACTTTATTTGTTTATTTATTTATTTATTTATTTATCAAGACCAAGTCTTGCTAGGCAGCCCTGGCTGCCATTGGTCTCCTCTCTTCCTCCTCCCAGGTGCTGGGATTCCAAGCATGCATCACCATGCCAAACTACAGCTACTGAAATGAAGCATAAACTCTGTGCTCAGTTGTGCCAATGTGAGACTTTTTAAAAAAGAACTCAAAATACTAAAGAATATCTTAAATGTGAAAACATCAAAGAAGACATTCACATTCTTAATGATTGCTTCTTAAGAGTTCAAATGGACCCAAGCAATTACTTGAAAGAAGCTTCATTACATAAGAACTACAAACACAAGGCAAAGCCCATTTACTTAATCTAATTAAAATGAGAGTTTTATAAACAAATTGGCACCTAGCCACTTATATTTTATCAACAAAGCCAGAATTCATTCAACATACAATTTGTTCCTTAAAATGGTTAACAATTCAGCAGTTTGAGAAGTCCTACTCTTGTCTATGGTGCTTAAAAAATGTCTACCCATATTTTCCTCTTAGAAATAGTACTCTTCTCAGTAGCACTTATATTGATGTTATATAATGATTCATATAAAAACAGTATAGCTCTTCAAAACAATAAAAAAATCCACAGCAAAATATCGTTCTTGTTACATCTTTGTGCAAAGGAAGCAGTACAAACTAAACCTTATTTTAGAAAGTTAATTTTACCACTATATCTTAATTTGCAATTCAAAACAACGCTAAAATATCTAGTGTCTGATAAACAGCCAGTTTCATTTAAATATGAAATGTTCTGCTTTATCAGTTGCTTCAGCCTTTCCAATTTATAAAGTTCACGATATAAATCTGAATGTGAAGACTTATTCTTCCAGGGACGCAGATATGACAAAGTGTAGCCATTTGGTAGCCAACCACAGACAGCAGCCAGAAACTGCATGGTGGCGCGAGACACAGAGGGCGCTTTCACTGTGAGCACAAGGCGACATTACTGAAATGCCAAACGGCACGCGTAACCATGCGGGCTGCCGGGCAAAGTGATTACAAGTTGACTTTTAATTGGTACCGGCACATGTTGATATGTGCATTTTCCTGTTTATATGCATATACAAAATGTTTGGCACATATTAGTTGTCATATATGTGCTGTATGATGAAAACACAAAAATGTTTAAATTTTAAAAATTATTACAGTAAAACACCCTATTATTAATCCCTCTCAAAGTACTTCCTCTCTTGTATCAAACACACTTTATCTCATTATTCTTGTCTTTCTGAAGGAATTCTAGAAGTGTCCTTTTGTGGCTTCAGCTGCACTGTTGTGGTTGCCTTGATGTCCTGAATTCATAAAAATGTTCCCTTCCGTGGTCATTCTGGTTTCAGGGAAGAGCCAGAAGGCTGCAGTGTCAGATCTAGTGAACAAAGCCAACAAGCCCGCCTTTCCCCTGGCTGTCACGAGAAGCAGCATTCACTGAGTTTTTGATCACATTCCTAAAGAATTCCCAGAAGCAGACGTCCAGAGCTGCGATAGCGTGTGGTGAGAACAATGGAGCAAGTGTGTTCTAAATGAGAGGGAGGATTTTTGACGGAGGTAATAGTCATGTGTCTTTCACTGTAATAGTTCGTTAAGCATTCACTGTAGTGTTTGATCACATCTCATATTTTAAAATATTGAAATATTTTCTTTTTAGAATTATTTTTATCTCCTGTCTAAAATCCACCTAATGTAGGGATTAATTGCAGGCTTCTTCTGTTGCTTTTTGTGTGTTAGTTTGTTTTGTTTGTAGTCCTGGGGATCGAACTCAGGACCCTGTGCTTGCCAGGTAAGCGCTTACTCTACTGAGCTATCTCCCTGCCTTCCTGGCTCCTTGTTAGTTTAAATTATATGATTTTTTCTTTTTTTTCTTTTTTTTTTTTGTCTTCTTGCGATAGGGTCTCGCTATGCAGTTCAGGCTGGCCTTGAGCTCACTTTTGTAGCCCAGGCTGGTCTCGAATTCACACCGATCCTCCTGCCTCAGCCTCCCGAGTGCTGGGATTACAGGTGTGTGCCATCATGTCTGGCTTATGATTGCTTTTTTTTTTTTCACTGCCAACCGAGCTCAGGGCCTTTGTGCTGAGTTACACTCCCAG
>PVJA010041473.1:0-17863 GCA_004027025.1 Myocastor coypus
TTGACATTTTGCATATTTTCCTCACAATCGTTCTACAGAGTACAGTGTGTGGGCATGACCCACCTCCCTACTGATGTTGCTTAGGAAAAAAAAAAAAAAAGGAAAAGAATATATTTCTCTTTGGACTAAGAGGAAGCAGATACATATACAGTCAAATGTTCTGCAATTGCAGTGGGCCACCAGTGAAGCTTGTGATGTTGGAGGCTATTGAATCTAAGCCTCCTAAAGCTCATCTCACCAATCTAGCTCTGCGTTTGCATGTCAATTCTTTACCATACTAATGAATTGAAAATATTTTCCCTATTTTGTTCATAGTATCCTTTAATTCATAAAAGGCCCTGATTTTGAAGGTCACATTTATGCTTTTCCTTTTTGCTGCTTTTGCTTTAATATCACATCCAGATGATTGTTACAAATCAAATAACACAAGAGTCTTTGTTCTTTCTTCTCAGATTGCTAAATCCTTCCTTCTTTGTTATGTTTTATGTCTAGTTGTCCCTCCAAAACCTCATGTAGTCATTGGGCGGGAACTTCTATAGATTGAGACTTGCCTCATGAGTCAGTGGGATGTGTTTTAGTACTGATGGGATTACCAGTCTGAGTATGGCTGGGACTATGGATATGGCCTAACGTGAATATCCTAAGTCAGAGAGCCTGATAGGAATATAAAGAACAACAGAAAGACAGACTCAAGTTGTTGCTCTGCTGCCGTGATAAGCTGTTGCTCTGCTGCTGGGTTTGGTTGGCTGCTTCAGTCACCATTTTGTTGATGTTCTGCCACCATGAACCGGATGCTCCCTGTCCTGCTCCACTCAGCCTTGGGCCAGACAAATACAAGACTCCAGTAACTGTGAGCTAATAAACCTTTCCTTCCTTCATTTTGATTGTCGGGTATTTGTCCCAGCAATAAGTAAAAAGTAACTAAAATACTCTTATTCATACCTTTAATCCAATTTGAATTAATTTTGCAACGTGAAATAAGGAAAGATTATGGTTTGATTTTGGTAATGTGTGTGTCCTGTCATCCAATACTTTTAAACAATACACCCCAGATTAATGTGTTGCTCAGAAATGGGACATAGAGAATGTTGTTCCAATCATCGTGATGGTATTCCTTCTAGATAAGTAAATTTATGACCTAATAGAAGGTAGGCAGAGCCCTATTAATGGATGCTTTTTTCTTTCTCTTTGTTTCTGCTTCTTGGTTGATTCTTTCCATATTTGCATTACCACCTCCTTCCACTATGATCTTCTGGCCTCTCTTCATACTCATAGCAATGGAAATAGAAAAAAATGGACTAAACCTTTGAAGATATGTCCTGATCACTCTTTCTTGCTTACATTTTTTTTGGAATTTATTTACTGTGGATTGAAAACTAGCACGTTATTCTTTTCCCTTAAGTGGCTTAGGCATCTTTGTTATAAATCATTAAAATGTGTATAATAATTTATATGTATAAGAATTTAATTACCAGCTTTTTCTGTTTCAGTGATCTATATACATGTATGTACACATATATAAATGTACACATATACTATATATATATCCAGAATCAGGAATTTGGGATTCTTTTCTTTTCATCTTTTGCCAGATTTCTCTGGCTTGTAGTACTTAAGATCCTATACTAATTTCAGAGTGAATTTTCTGCTTCTGCATAAGACTTCATTTGCTTTACGCAGAGGTGGAAAAAGCTTCTATTCTGAATTATATAATCTTAATGTTTATATGAGTAGAATCATTAAGTATGTTGGCTTTTTTTCTCATTGTGTCAGTCAGAATATTTTATTTCATTCATGATGCAATGACTTAACAGCATTAAAGCTCACTTTTAATTTTTTTTTTTTAAATTTATTATTTTTATTCTTGTTTCAGAACCCTTGTTTGTTTATTCACTCATCTTTATGGCCGGCTCAGCCCGCCCCCAGGGCAGGGCTGGCGCAGCATGTGGTGCCGGGGATCGAACTGTGATCCCTGAAGCCGCCCAAGCTTCCCCAAGCAGGCGCTTTAGACCACTGAGCCAACCCGCCGGGCTCTCACTTTTAATTTTGAAAACACTTGATTATGTTAATATGTTTTATTTGTTTATTCTTGTTGCACTTGGCACTTACTGCTTATTTCAAGATAGTGCTTCTATCTAAGTTTCTTTGGTTTTAACATCTTTGTTCATTGTGTTAAAAAAACATATTTAGGGTTATTTCTGAATCATATTGTAATCTATGTTTAATTTACTGAGGAGGTAGAGTTGTTTTCCATATCATCGTGAATTTATCTTTCATTAATACTCATTAACAATTACTGCATTCTGTTTGTTCGACTGTGGCTCTTCAGCTCTGCATCTTGAGGTCTTTATGAATGCTGCATTGGTCTTGTATTTTAAAATGCTTTATTTACTTGGTCTTGTTGTACAGCTTGGGCTCATACCCATCCTTCCAGTCTCAGCCTCCCCAGTCCTGATATTACAGTTATCTACCACCTGCCCTGGAGCTCCAGGTCCAGCATCCTGCACCTGGTGTTCTCGGGCTGGCAGAGCATGTGGTCCTTCAGATCAAACTTGGGCTTAAACCACTGAACTATCTCCCCAGCCCTGCACTGGGTTTATTGACTGGTAACCATGTGGACTTATTAATGGATATGTTAGCCATTTATGACAACTTATTTGAAGAAATGCCTATTTTAAACAGGATATTTGTTTTATTGGTTTTGTTATTGGGTAAATATGTATATATATTATTTATTTATTTACTTATTTATTTACTTATTATTTTTATTCTTGTTTCAGAACCTTTGTTTGTTTATTCACTCATTTTTATGGCCGGCTCAGCCCGCCCCGAGGGCAGGGCTGGCGCAGCATGTGGTGCCGGGGATCGAACCACAGTCTCTGAAGCCGCCCAAGCTTCCCCAAGCAGGCGCTTCAGACCACTGAGCCATCCCACCGGGCCCCTAAATATGTGTATAAAACTTGCCACTTATGTAATGTTAGTTGTACAACTGAGTGATATTTACATTGTAAGGGCAGTCTATCAGTTTTTCTCCATAGAGTCAATATAGTTTTCTTTAGATATGTGACAGTGCTTTCCATTCTTTGCTATAGGTTTTAGGTAAAAATAATAATAATCTCATCAGCCTTACTGACATTTGAGTGGTCTTGAAATTTGTATATTCCTAATAAACAATGTTATGCATCTTTTTTATGTCATGTATTTCATATCCTCTAATAACTGATTTTCATTTATTTAAAAAAAAAGTTTGTTGATACATGTGTATAGTTGATGCATACACAGACTTATCTGAATTCAGCATTGATCCCATTTTCCATGCCTTGTTCTCCTGTACTTCCATCCTATTACCATCTTAAAAAGTTATAAATTCATTATAAGACACATGAGTTTCTATTCTCTGACTGTTTCATCGTTTTGATAGTATCTAATGCATAATTTCTTAAATTCATGAAATACAGATTCTTGTTTTGTTACCTGCATTTTTGGCTAAGTCCAAAAAATAATTACCAAATGCAATCATGAGACTTTTCTATATTTTCTTCTAAAAATCTTATACTTTTAGTGCACACGTTTAAATCTCTAACCTAAGTGTAGCTAGACCAAGTATTCAAATATCCATGTATGGGTAAAGTAGTACTTCATTTTATTTGTAAAAGTCTAGTCTTTCTAATACTTGTTTTCTCCAATTTTTGATAACTTTTTAATTACAAATGAAGGATTTCTCTCTATGCAAGGATCTCTCCCTGGGAGAGATTCTGTTCTGGGAACTGAAATATGTTATTGTGTGCTTACCACAGTGATTATAACAGTCTTTAAATTAGAAAATGTGACACCTATGACTATTTCCTTGATTTTTAATATTACTTTGTTCAGTGTTTTGACATTCCACGTAATTTTTTTTCCATTTGAAAAGAACAACATTTAATAGTCAAAATATTGCACAACCAATACTTTTGCCTAGTTCCAAACTATTTTCATCTTTCTAGAGTAAAATATATATGCCCACTAAATAGCTCTTCCCTTTCTTCTGTCACTCCCCATCCCTCAAAACTACGTATCTGCTTTATTTTCTAGAGATTTACCTCATTTGGATATTGCACATAAATAAAAGTATGAATTGTAAGATCCTCTGTGTCTGCCTTCTTTCAGCTGGCATATCTTTTATTTTATTTTTAATTAGCTTTTTTACTTTTTCATTACTTTTAATAAGAAATAACAATATGATAGTTTCAAAAAACATTTTATTGGCAATAATTGACACATTGCATATTGTTGTCCTCATAGTAGTTATATAGAGCACAAGGTGTAGACACGATAAATTTTATATTTAATATTGGTAAGAAAAGAAGAAAAGAAAATGTTTCTTTCAGCTGAGAGGAAGTAGTTCTACACATATTCCAATGTTGCGTAATTGCATTGGGTTACCAGTGAAACTGGCAAAGTTGGAGGCTGTTGATTTAAGCCTGTTACAGTTCATCATACAAATTTAACTCTGCCTTTTATGTGTCACAGTTAAGCTTTTCTGCTGGGTGATCAAGGGCAAGATAAAGCAAGACCCGTGTAACAAAACATTCATCTTTTGTATCTTCCAGGTCAAATCCCCTCAGGATTGACTTTGGAATCATGTACAGTGCTTTGTAGAAATGTTGTCAGTTTCAGCCTTCGGGATGAGTCACGACCATTGCTTGACCAGCTTGCTTTCTGTGAAAGCCTGAGAGAATGTTTTTTCTCTACGTCACTCTCCTTAGACACACTATGCTTCATTTATCCCTTTCCTCTTAGGTCCTATAATCTCCTTGACCAGAAAATTAGGGAAATCACTGAGTTATAGGATGTTACAGCACAGGTTCTCCTATGTCCTCAGTCCTCACTGATCTTGAAGGGCCAGTGCCAAAATGTTGGCTATCCCTGTAGTCCTTCTTTTTTTCCAATTTATGGCCTGTTAACTTACATTCTGTATCCTCCTTCAGAGAAGCTTCATGCTATTAGTCTATAACATAGGTAATTGATCTTAACATCACCGTCCTTCTAAATATCAAACATCTTAGACTTAGGTTGAAATTGGTATTTTCCATCAATCATTGATATTCTAATAACTCTCTATAGGATGTGATAAAAGCAGTTACACATGTTTACGCAGACATTTAGAAATTCAAGGATGTACAAAATTGTAGCTTGTCAAGCCTATGGCATTTTGTGTAGTGTCTTACTCTTGATCAATATCCTTTTTTTTGTTGTTGTTAGCCTACCATTTACTTGAGAGAGGGCATAGCTGTTATTGAATTTACATTAGAAGCAGTATCCATCTAAAAGACCAGAATGACAGGCATTTGAAGCATACTTGTAGTGTTACACGTTGCTATCATCAATATGAAAAGCCTTTTTTGAAGGTTCTTAGGACCAATATCTGATTCATCCTGTGTGTATATGTGCATGGTTTTGCTCTTTTTAAGTTTCCTCTCTTTTCTGCTTTCAGTCACTTCATTGTTTAATCCATAAGTCTTTGATTTCCATTCAGCTGTGTTATGTCCTTCCACTTTTATTTCTACGTTAGAGTTCTTACACTAGGGAGACTAAATAGGTCTGGTTTATTTCACTTACGAGTATATGTTCAATATACATCCATTTATATATGAAGTCTGCCAGTTTATTATTCTTAAAAGGTGAGTAATATTCCATTGTATAAAAATACCACATATTTTTGAACAATTCTTCAAATGATGGGCATTTTGGTTGTTTCCACGATTTGGCTATTACAAATTGGGCTGCTATACACATAGATACACAGACATCGTTATGGTATGTTTTCAGTTCTGGGAAAATTCCCTGTAGGGGCATAGCTGGATTCAATAGAATTTACAGTTCTGGTTTTTTAAGTATCCTCCACAACACTTTCCATAATGGTTGCACCAATCTGCATTCCCACCAGCAGTGGAGAAGGGTTCTCTTTACCCCATAGGCCTCTCCAACATTTATTGTTAGTTGATTGTTTTTATTATAGCCATTCTTTCTAGAATGAGATGATATCTAAGTGCTGTTTTAATTTGCTTTTGATGGATGGCTAGTGAAATGGAGCATTTCTTTATGTATTAATAGGCTTGTTAAATTTATTTCTTTGAGAAGTGTGTGTTATCTCAGATCTGCATTTTTGGATTGAGTCATTGAATTTTGGGACCCTAATGATTTTTAGTTCTTTATAAATTTTAGATAGAAGACCTTTGTCTGAATACTCATTAGTTAAAATGTTTTCAAATTTTGTGGGTAGTCTTTTCACTCTGCTGGTAATTTCTTTTGAAGTGCAAAAGCTTCTTAGCAGGAGGAGGTCCCATTTATTTCTGCTTTCAAGTGTTAAACGTGTGTTTTGATTTTTGTCCATGGAATTTTTGCCTACCCCGATGTCTTCAAGATTTTTTCCCATTTTCTCTTTCAGGAGATTTAATGTTTCACTTTTAATATTTAGATCTTTCATCCATTTTGACTTTACTTTACATAGTTTTCACCAAGTAGAGAGCAGTTTTTCCAGCATCATTTGCTAAGAGACTGTTTTCCCTCCAGTAAGCATATTTGGCCCCTTTGTCCAAGATAAGGTTGGTTGAGCGTGTTTGTATTTGCGTCTGCATCTTCCAATCTACTCTATTGATCTTCAGGTCTATTTTTTGCCAATACTATTTTGATTTGATAACTGTATCTTTGTAATATAACTTTAGGTCACGAATTGTAAGCCTCCTGCCTTGTCTTTCTTGCTCAGAATTGTTTTAGCAATTCTGGGTGTTCTTTTGGTTGCAACTAAGTTTTAGGAATGATTTCTCCAGGTCTGTGAGATATGTTGATGGTATTTGGACAGGAATTGCATTAAATCTATATAACAATTTAGGGAGTATGGCCATCTGGACAGTGTTAGTTGTTCCTGTTCAGGAGCAGGAAATATCTTCTGATTTTCTGAAATCTTCTAGGATCTCTTTTTTTCAGAGTACTGCTGTTTTCACTAAAAATGTCGTTTACTTCCTTAGTTAAGTTAATGTCTAAGTATTTCATTTTGTTTTGTGCTACCATAAAGATACTGTTTCTCTAATTTATCTCTCAGTGTGTTTGTTATGTGTATAGTGATGATGTTCACTTTTGTGTGTTGACTTTGATGGAGCTGTTTTTTACAGGAGTTTTTATTCTTTTTTTGGTGCCGAAGACCGAACCCAGGGCTTCCAGCTCGCTAGGCAAGCATTCTACCGCTGAGCCAAATCCCCAACCCCTGTGTGTTGACTTTATAACCTGCAGTGGTACCCAATTTGTGTATTAATTCTAGTAGCTTCTTGGTCGAGTTTTTTTGGTCTTCCATGTAGATTATCATGTGATCTGTAATCAGTGATAGTTTCACTTCTTCTTTACCTATTCTTACTCCTTTTATTTCTCTTTCTTGTCTAATGGCTATAGCTAATGATTCTAGAACTTTATTCAATAGGAGTGGTGATAATAGGAGATCTTGTACCAGATTTGACTGTAAAAGGCTTGAGTTTTTCCCCATTTAGAATTATGTTTTTAGTTGGATTGTCATAGATGGCTTTTATTAGGTTCAGGTAGAGTCCCTCTCTTCCAATTTCCTGTAGGACTTTAAACATGAATGAGTGTTGGACTTTGTCAAAGGCCTTTCCTGCATCAGTTGAGACGATCATACGATTTTTGGTCTTGGCTCTATTGATACAGTGTATTGAATTTATAGATTTGCATATATTGATATATATGCAATTTCTAATTTACTTAGGTGCCCCATGAGAGTATTTATTTGTTCCTGTTTTGGTTTCTTAATGTGTGAGTTCAGAGCTAATTTCCCTCTGAGTAATGCTTTCATTCCATCCCATAAATTCCGGTAGGGTGCGTTTGAATTTTCATTAAATTCTAGGTATTGTTTAATGTCTTGTTTAATTTCAGCTGAAACCCACTAGTTGTTGAGAAAAGCGTTGTTTAATTTCTATGTATTTCTGCAGTTCTTTTGGTTTATTTTGTAATTTATTTCCAGTTTCATTGCATTGTGGTCAGATAATATGCATGGGACAATTTCTGTTTTTTTGCATATAGTTAAGCATGGCCTAGCACCATTGTCTAATTCATTCTGCATATATAAATGCATAGTTTTGCCCTGCCATGTTTCCTAACTTTCTGCTTGCTGTCTCTTTGTTGCTTAATCCTTAAGTTCTTGATTTCTAGATTTTAAGCCTTTCTATTTTTATTTCTTCTTTTTGAGTTGTTACATTAGAGAGACTCTACAGTATTTACATGGATATGGTTTTTTTTTTAGTAATGAATATATCTTCAAGATACATCCACTTATATATGAAGGTTTTGAGTTTATGATTCTTTATAACTAAGTATTACTCCATTGTATAAAAACATCTTTTTCATGCATTCTTCAAGTGACAGGCATTTTGGTGATTTCCAAGTTTGGGTATCACAGATTGTGCTGTTATAAACATAGGAGCACAAACATCACTATGTAATTATATGATTCTTTTTATATCATTTGTATTGATTCCTTTCTCATTTATGCTTACTAGTCTCACAATTTTCAACTTTGCATCATTTTGCAGATGTTGAATTATTTTTCTTTCTTGCATCCTACTTGTTTTTAAGAGATCCTTTCTTACCTTTTCACTAGCTGTGACTGTGTCTTTAAGATCTGAAACTCTTCTCTTTCATTAATACAGTGTTGCTAGCTCCTGACTGAGATTTTATTTTCCTGTATATAATTTATATAATTTATGTCTTTATATAATTTATGTCTTTCCTATATTGCTCATTCAAGGACTCCATAATTTTTCTATTCTCCTCAAAATTCTTTTTTTTTTTTTTTGTTTCAGAACCTTTATTTGTTTATTCACTCATTTTTTTATGGCCGGCTCAGCCTGCCTCGAGGGCAGGGCTGGCGCAGCATGTGGTGCCGGGGATTGAACCACAGTCCTGAAGCCACCCAAGCTTTCCCAAGCAAGCGCTTTAGACCACTGAGCATCCCACCAGGCCCTCAAAATTCTTTTATCAACGCCTGCTTTTTTTTTCCCCCCTTAGAACCTGAGTTTGAACTCATGATCTTCACTTGCCAGGCAGACACTTGTGCCATGGCACCATCTCAGTTTCTTCTGTAGAAGCATTTATTAATTCTTTCATTATACTTATTCTTTCTTTTGCCACTTCAGAGATTATTCCTGACCTAATTTCCTCTCTACCTTTCTGCAGTTGTTTGTTTACTGCAAACACTATTAACTTAAGTGATTTCTTTCTGTACTTTAGAGGTTTCTCTATACATTCATAGATTTCTTTTCCTCAGAGGTTATTTCCAGTTTGATTTCCTCTATACCATCCTGCATTTATTTCTTTACTTCAGATACTATTAATTGAGAGATTTCACCTGTGTGATTTCAATTTTTTTCTTTGCTAGTGTTGCGAGTGGGCTTGGGCTTGAGATTGCGTATTGTTCCTTCACTTTTATCATTTTGCATAGCACTATCTTCTAACCTTTGGCATAAAGCTTTATTGCACTTATGCTCTCAGCATCTAATGAAATTTGTGTCCAGATCTACCAGGCTTTATCATGTCCAGATGTGCCTGGCTTGGTGTGGCTGCTGTGCTCAGCTTCTTCATCCTTCATGGACATGAACCTGGTGTGCTCTTCTCGTAAGAAGTTTAGCTCCTGGTTTAGCTGGGAGCGGGTTACGGACCCCTGCCTCTGTGCAGGTAATTGTGCTGCTGGCTTCCTCAGGAGGATCCAGGTCTATAGTCTGGATGGAGTAGTTTTGATTGTGGTACACAGGCAAATGTCTTGTGTTCTGGAAAAGGAAGAAGTTCTGGGTGAGCAAGAAGTTCCAGGCAAGAAAGAAGTTGTGGGTGTGGCATATAGGCCAGAAGTTCCTACCTATATGCATACCATGGGCCCATGTTTTTGTTTCTTCCTGTTTATTTTTATTTTGTTTATTTATTTATTTATTTGTTTGTTTGTTTGTTGAGGATGTTGCATTTACCAGGCAATGTCAGGGCTTTCTTTCTTTCTTTTTTTTTAAATAAAGAATTTCTTTTATTTTTTATTTTATTTTATTTTATTTTTGTCTTTTTGAGACAGGGTCTCACTATGCAGTTGAGGCTGGCCTTGAGCTCACTTTCGTAGCCCAGGCTGGTCTCGAACTTGCACCAATCCTCCTGCCTCAGCCTCCCAAGTGCTGGGATTACAGGTGTGAGCCACCGCACCCGGTGAGAATTTTTTTTATTTTTAAATTTTTTTTTCTTATTTCAGAACCTTTGTTTATGTATTCACTCATTTTTATGGTCGGCTCAGCCCACTCCGTGGGCAGGGTTGGTGCAGCATGTAGTGCCGGGAATAGAACCATGGTCCCTGAAGCCGGCCAAACCTTCCCAAGCAGGCGCTTTAGACTACTGACTGAGCCATCCCACCAGGCCCCAGTCAGGGCTTTCTTGATACAAAATAATTTTATCTATAAACAGTTTTGCTGTATCTTTTCTATTTTTTATGTTTTTTTTATTGCTTGATTATTAGATGCTACTTTCAATCATTTGTCATCTAGAGTGACAAAAGTGGCACTCTTGACTTAATCTTTTTAAATATTGATTTGCCCCAGGGTCACCCTATGCAGCTCAGACTCATAGTGATATTCTTGTCTCAGCCTCTCCAGTGGTGGGATTACAGGCATGTGCCAACACATCTGATTTTGGTCAGAGGCACCACATGTGGGCTGGCATGACATAGGGTATCAGAGATCAAATCTTGATCCTTGAACTTTCCAGACAGACCACTTAGGCTGCTGAGCTATAACCTAACACATTAATTTAATGTTGATGTCTAAAAGAAAGTTTCTAGACTTTGAAAACAGTTTAAGATCAGCTTTAGGATATTTATAGTCTTTGTAATCTGAAAAAGTTTCCTTACAGGCCTATCATAATGGTCATAAGATCATTGTGATGATCATGTTTCTTCTTCACTTTGTAAGAAAGATTAACATGATTGCTTTTGATACATTGAATCATTCTTACATTCTCAGGATAAATCTCATATTTTCTATTTTATATTTCTATCTACATAAAGCCTTTATCATTTTTCTGTAGAATGAGTATACCAGTAACTACCAGTAAGTAATTTTCTTGTATTTTTTAGTGAATATATTAATTTGTGTTTCATTTTTGTACAAAAGTTATTAGTGATAATATGCTTAACTGACATGACTGTAGTGTATTACACATTATTGATAGGTTATCTTAATTTTGATGCTAAAAACACTTGTTTTCCTTCAAAAAGATCAGATAGAAAAGCGACTTTGGTTGGGGAGATAGATTGGCAGTCTAAATGCCTCACTGGCAAGTGCAAATTCCCAAGTTTGATTGTCAGTATGACATGCTGTGCCAGCCCTGGAATGCTAGGTGCTTCTTGCTGGCTCCGTGGTGCCATATTGCTGTAGTCCTAGAACTGAGGAGTTTGAAAGGAGGATACTATAAATTAAAGCTGCATAGCAAGACCCATAACAAATAAATAAAAATAAATCAAGAATTTTTAAAAAAGTTTTCGTTTTTTTTTTTTTTTTTTTTTTTTAAATGAGCAGAACATCTTTATTAGGGGAAAGAAAGCTCCTGTCCAAGAGAGGGACAGAAGGAGGGTCCTGAGTGGGTCTCCCCTAAAATGTTTTTAAAAAGGAAATAATGTGACTTTTTCTTTTACGGCTTGTGAGGTCCTCCATTTAGAGTTAGTATGATCTGCACAGCTGTGTGTGTTCCTAGGGAATAAAACAATGAGAGGATTTTCAAATAAAGATAAGAAACAAAAGCTGAGGTCAAGAAGAGGCACACTCTTGGTGGGTGCATAGGAACTACCACAGACTTACTTATATATTTGACAAAGTTAATGTCATGTGATACAGTTACATAGCAACTAATAATTGGACTTGCATTGAGTAAAGTCTTTGGCCTTGCCATTGTCCCATATGTGTGACCAGTTTCCAACGTCAGCCACTATTCACAACTTTTAATGATTTCTGCAAACAGTCTCAATCTGGAACTTTTCTGACTTTATAGTTCTTTAAATAGATTACATTTACTGAATAGGTATGTGTCCTAATTTTACCATTATTATTTCTTCAAATTTGTGTTGCTTTATTTTTATTTCTTTCTTTGGTTGTTTGGTAAAGAGTCTCACTACCTAGTTCAGACTTGGTAGTGATTCTCTTTTGTCAGCCACCTCATTGCTGAGTTTTTAGGCCTGTACTACCACACTTAGTTTTGGGGGACCAACACACTGCTCGTATGATTCTGGGGCTGGCTGGACATGTGGTATCAGGGTTGAACTTCGGTCCTGTGCTTACCAGGCAGATACTTAGATTGCAGAGCTGTATCCCCAGCCCATGTGTCACTTTCTTAGTCCAATTTTTTTGTTGACTTTCCTCATGAATGTGGTATGCTGGTTTTGTTTCTGCTGTCCTGTACTTGAAGGCCCTATGTAATATCATAGACTTTGATACCTACCCCCTTTGCCTCCCTTGCTTTTGAAACTGGGTAATACCTGTAGATTTTCATTGAGTTTGCTGGTATTTTCTTTTGCCTGGTCAGATGTATTATTGAATACCACCAAATGAATTTTCATATTTGTTATGGTACTATTTATTGCTTTAGAACATGTACATGATGCTTTATACTTAAAAAAAAAAAAAAAAAAAAAAC
The DNA here is from genome assembly GCA_004027025.1 of Myocastor coypus. Lineage (NCBI taxonomy): Eukaryota > Metazoa > Chordata > Mammalia > Rodentia > Myocastoridae > Myocastor > Myocastor coypus. The sequence goes on from PVJA010041473.1 coordinate 12,703, forward strand.
CTCTGGGGAGATATATCCTCTTGGTTTTGTTTTTCTATAATTTTTTAAATATAATACACTTTAATTCAGACTTTTTATGAAAAACTCAATGTGTTAGCTTTTCCAGAGGTAGTTTTTATTATTTTGTGGTTCATCAAATGGTTGGTTAGGGCCCGGTGGGATGGCTCAGTGGTCTAAAGCGCCTGCTTGGGAAAGTTTGGGCGGCTGCAGGGACCGTGGTTCAATCCCCAGCACCACATGCTGCGCCAGCCCTGTCCTCTGGGCAGGCTGAGCCGGCCATAAAAATGAGTGAATAAACAAACAAAGGTTCTGAAACAAGAAAAATAAAAATAAAAATAAAAATAAAAATAAAAATAAATGGTTGGTTAGTTGTTTTCTAAGTGGGTGATAATATAACAGTCATCATAGGCAGCCTTTCATCTTCTGTGGATTTTGATGTTTTTGCCTTTTAGGACTTGCATTTGCTTATGCTGTCTTACTGTTTTTACCAAAATCATCTTTCTCACATTTTGTCTTTGAGTACTGTTCATTGCAGATTTTCTCTATATTGATTTTCCAGTGCCTAGACAGGTAGACTTTTTCAAATGTTCTTTAGTTTTCACTTCTATAGGCAAAGTGCTTAAAGGGTGCAATCTTCTTTCAGTTTACTCCTTGCCCCTAGTACAAATATTCTTCTAGATTCTTTATGATATATGAGAATTATAAGCTCACCAAAGTATCTCACTCCCTAATTATTGGTATTGTTTTTTGTCATGTTTATAATGTAGTGCTGCAGTTTGTTTTAGGAGGTGGCCAGTCTGCTTTATGGTATTTGGCCTTCAATTAGCTGCCTTTTATCTTTCAGAATGTTAGATGAAGCAAAATAAAAATATGCCTTTTCTGATAATTCTAAATTATCTTGTTCTTGTGTGTGAAAAGGGGAAATTTTATGTAGTTGGTAAACTTTATTTTTAATTTAATTAATTTAGTTTTTAATATATTTAGTACAGGGTCTATATGGTCTCACTACACTGACTCATAGTGATTTTTCATTCTCAGCCTCCCAAGTTCTGGTATTATAGGCGCGTGCCACCCACACTCAGTCTTGGTAAATTTTGTACCAATAAAAAGAACTAGAATTAAGTTTAGTAGGACAAATAAAATAATTATGTGGAAGAGGAAATAAATGAGATAATAAGTAATTTGTAAGAATAAAATAGGGATCCCAGAGTTGATGCTTCAGGATGTTTCATTTTAATGTCTTTATTATACAGTAAGAGATCTCCCCATTCATCTCTTTGAGATTTGTTATTGCTTGGTTGAGTGTACTAGGCTCTGGCTCAGCAACTGCATGACTGAGCTCATTCCTTTGGTTTATTGTCTACATGCTCATTCTTGAGTAAGCTTTCTTTGGCCTTTTTATTTTGTCAAGGTGTTAATTGGGAGATTTATAGCAGAGCCTGACATTCAAGAACAAGTTAGGAAAAAGCATACATGTGTAGGTTAGTGTATTAATGTGGTGGGAGAATAATAAAATTGTATGTATGTTTGTGTATAAGTATGTGAGTGCCCAGGTGTGTGTACATGTTTTACATACTAAGTAATATTCTTGTAATGTATCCCTCTTCCCTACTTTATCTCCTTTGCACTTACTTGGGAGAAGAAATCACTGAAGCCTTGAGACCAAAGTGAAACAGGCTGCTTGTCAATTCTGTCTTTCCTCTCTATTTTCTCTAGCAGTGTTTTTAACTTTATTTTCCAGAAACTTCACTAAGTCCTTTACCTTTCTTCCCTGTCATTTGACTTCTACATTTCAAGGTAGGTAGGGATATATTTATTTGAGACTGGAAGTCTCTGTTTAAAATAAAATCTGTAAGTGGCTATATTTAAAAGAATAATTGCTACTATACCTGTTATACTACATGATTACATTCCTCAGGGAAATTAGTACATGCACATTATGCTTTTTAATTTTATTATTCTTTTTTCCTCTCTTTCCCCCTCCATCTCTTGATCCCTCTTTTCACATAAGATCAATCTGTTTCTTGTCATCTATGTTTTTCTCTTTATTTATGTTTGGATTTTTTGTATAAAAAACCATGTGATATTTAAACATGTGTATTTGATTTGCTTAATGTCATTTTACTAAGCCAAATATTGAAAGATTTCACAAAAGGGAAACTTTTGTGATGTAATTGCTTTCCCCATTAAAATATAAAGTTGTTAGCATTATTACAAATTCTAATATATTTGAATTTGATAATACCACTTGTTAGTGTAGCTGTATATAGACTCTTGAAACTTATTAACTGAACTTCATTTAACATTTTTTGATATTTATATAAATTTACTAGTATGTTTATGTGCAAAACACTGAAGAAAAAATCCTTGAGATAGTAAAAATGATAAAAGTAGTAGTCTGGGGAATAGAAGAACCTGATATATGTCATGGAATGTACTAATATGCTACTCATATTTTGGCAATATATACCATAATGCCTTAATTAAAGACCTTAGTTTTTTTTCTATAACTCTGTTCACAAATTCAATCAAATTTCCATATAAAGTCAACTATGACAGTATACCAGTACCATTGATAGGAAGTATTATCACTATATAAGTATATAAATGGAAAGTATTATATTTAGAAGATGGGGTCCGGTGGGATGGCTCAGTGATCTAAAACACATGCTTGGGAAAGCTTGGGAGGCTTCAGGGACCACGGTTCAATCCCCGGCCCCACATGCTGTGCCAGCCCTGCCCTCCGGGTGGGCTGAGCCGGCCATAAAAATGAGTGAATAAACAAACAAATGTTCTGAAGCAAGAAAAAATAAATAAATCCATAAGTAAAAATGTTTAAAAAAAGATGTATAGAGTAGATAGGAACATGATGTTATGATTTACAAATTTTAACTAAAGGCTTTATAAGGGTATGAAACATATTAAGTAAGTGAAAGGTGAGCCTCACCTGCTGCACCAACTTGTCACCCCTGATGAACCCTACCATTCTCATGTCATATGGTGTATCAGTGAGTATCTAAAAATAAGTGTTACCTTATGAAAGTGTTTATTAGTTTTTGTAGCAGAGGAATCTCCATGTGAATTATGAATATTAATATTTTGGGTCATGCATAGTGGGGCATGCCTGTAATTCCAAAATTTGTGGAGCAAGATGATAACTATGAGTTGGGAGGCCAGCTTTAAGTATAGGATAAGACTTTTGTCTCAAAGCAAACAAACAACAAAGCTGTAATATTTAGCTATTGTGCACTCTCTTTACAAGAAAAAAAAATAAAACAGTTTGCATTTAGAAAGCACACAGAGAGCTTCTGAGGACCACACATAAGGAATATGCCTTCAACAGCCTATTTAACTTTCTTCTGTAGGTCTGGTTCCATTTGTCTTTTTTAATCCAATCTTGTTCCATAAATACTCTGACAAATTGTCACTCCACAGGAGTATGCAACAAGTGGTTGGAACCTGAACGTGATGCCCTTGCTGGATCAGTCTGTTCTCTGTCACATCAATGCAGACATCTCAGGCATGAAAGTGCCCTGGCTATATGTGGGAATGGTTTTTTCAGCATTCTGTTGGCATATTGAGGATCACTGGAGTTACTCCATCAACTACCTACACTGGTGAGTGCGGACCCCAATGACAAGGAAAATGTCAAGTCCCAACTTTCAACACTCTCCCACTTCCTGTCCCTATTTTAGCATATATCCAGACTTTATTTATATCCTTTTTGCTGGATTAGGGGTGAGCCGAAGACTTGGTATGGGGTACCATCACTTGCTGCAGAGCATTTGGAAGAAGTGATGAAGAGTCTGACACCGGAGTTGTTTGACAGCCAGCCTGACCTGCTGCACCAACTTGTCACCCTCATGAATCCAAACATTCTCATGTCATATGGTGTGCCAGTGAGTACCTAAAACAAAGGAGTAAAGGGGAAAGCATAAATTAGTCTGGCCTGGGAAAAGGAGAGCTCAGTTTTTGAGGAAGTAGAAATACTTATTTTGCTCTGAAGACTACATTTTGCATTATAACTTTCTTCCTTTCTATGTTTTTGTTCTTTCCCTAGCAACTTTTCAACTAGGAAAGCTGGAATATTAAGGGAAAGAGAAAAGACAGATCACCAAATTATTTAAGAACCTAAAAGTCAGCATACACATGGTTCTAGCATTCTGGGACATTGAGGCAGGACATTCAAACAGTCATGCTGGGAAAATTTAGCAAGACATTGTTTGCATATCACACTTGCTTGAATATTGATGATCATTAAATCATGAAGCCATCTTCTATTGTCCTGTTTTATAAGTCTAGTTTCTCTGTATTTTGTTGTGCTTTGTGGTTGCTTTCCTTTGTTTGTCTCAGATAAACTCATCCCACACTCTTTTTCATATTTTTAGTTGAAACTTCTTTCTCTAGATACTGTATTTGCTGTTAGCATTCATCTGTTTTTCTTAACAGCCTTTCTCTTTCTGTAAATAATCTAATTTTTACTTTTATGTAAATCACTTGAGTTCATGGTTGCTCTAAAAGTTGGGACTTATATTTAATCACTTTAAGTGACCTATTGCTGTTATTTTCTGTTTTTCTGTGCTTCCTGATGAAGTTATCATTTTCTTAACACCCACTAGCCTTCATTGATGTCATAGTTTTATATTTTATCTAATATTATTGGAATCACTCTGTCTCTTTCAATAACTATCTTCATGGTACAACTCTTTCACCTTTTACTTTCATACTGCCTTTGCTATTGCATATAAAGTTATTGCATTGTATACACCACATTTTCTTTCTTGATATTGGTTAATTCTTCCAGTATTTTCTTCTTGTCTGTGTGGTTTACTATAATTATTAATAAGCAAAGCCATCTGTCAGATTTATTAGTTTTCTACTTGTATGATTTATGTTTCTTAATTCTTTTGCTTTCTTGCTTGTCAGTGATTTATTGCAATAAATTAGTTTGACTGGTTTTTCCCTCAGAAGTTTAGTTTTTTAATATGGGCATTGTTAGCTGGGCGTGGTGGTGCATGCCTGTAATCCCAGCACTTGGGAGGCTGAGGCAGGAGGATCGATGTGAGTTCGAGACCAGCCTGGGCTACGAAAGTGAGCTCAAGGCCAGACTGAACTGCATAGCGAGACCCTGTCTCAAAAAGACAAAAAAAAAAAAAAAAAT
>PVJA010041474.1:0-17864 GCA_004027025.1 Myocastor coypus
TTGAGACAGGATCTCACTATGCAATTCAGGCTGGCCTTGAGCTCACTTTTGTAGCCCAAGCTGGTCTCAAAACTTGCACTGATCCTCCTGCCTCAGGCTCCCGAGTGCTGGGATTATAGCTGTGTGCCACCACGCCTGGCTGTTAAAGCTCTTTTTGTTTTTAGTTTTGTCATTTGAAAGAGGGTACTCTAGAAACAAGAAGTCTAAAGTCATGAAGCTCACTCACTCTCTGAGGAAGAGAGAAGAGGTAGGAAGTACAGAATTTCTATTTTTAGCTTTGATGCCCTAGCTAAGATGTAGGGCTATACCTCACCTCCACCGGCAGCCATGGGGATTGCCCCTTTCTTCACAAGAGCTGCTCTTATTGGTTTGCTCTATAAATGCCTCATACCCTAAAAAAACTGAGTCTCTTATTTATAAGAGAATAATAGCGGCATTTCGCTCCAAGCTGAAGCAGTGCGGCCCAGGGGCCTTTCTTTCCTCCTACCATGCTCCTCATGGTCCAGTGGTTGGGCATCTGGGCTACCAGACCAGGTGGCCTGGGCCCCCTCCCTGTGAGTCTGGGGAAGATGTATGACCTCAGCCTCACTCTCCAAAAAGGGGGAATGGGTGCTAGGACCACTTGCTTCATAATGTCACTCAGGACTGATGCAAATGGAGCATATGTGAAATGCTTGGCAGTCTAGGGCACGGGAATAGCAGTTGGGCATTTCTTATGCTAGCAGTGGCAGAGTGGATATGACTTAGAAATGGGTAAAAACAAGATTGTAGGGCTGGCAAGATGGTTCAGCCAAGGGGACAGGGAGATAGCTCCGTGGCACAAGTGCCTGCCAGACAAGTGCAAGGTCCTGAGTTTGAACCTCGGTCCTGCCTAAGGAAAAAAAAAAAAAAAGAGATGGCTCAGTGGTCTAAAGCATCTGCTTAGGAAAGCTTAGGCAACCGCAGGGTCTGCGGCTCGATCCCCAGCACCACATGCTGTGCCAGCCCCACCCCCAGGGCAGGCTGAGCCAACCATAACATAAACCAAGTTTATTTTATTTATTGTCTTTTTGGGTTGGCCTCACTATGCAGTTCAGGCTGGTCTTGAACTCATACCCATTCTCCTGCCTCAGCCTCCCAAGCGCTGGGATTACAGGCATGCGCCACCATGTCCAGCTAATGTGCCTTTAATTTAAATAAAATGCCAGGAAATCTCTTGTCTTCCTCCTATGGGGATGACTCTGCCAATATTTTCCGATGAAGAGTGGCTAGAAGTATTTATTTACTTAATAGGACTGGGAGTTGAACTTGAGGCCTGCCCATTGAGCTCCTGCCTTGGCTCTTTTTCTTTTTCATTTTGAGGCATGGTTTGCCAAGTCACTGAGTTTTCCAGGCTGGGCTTGAAACTGCACTCCTTGTGCCTCAGCCTCTGAGGGCTGGAAAGACAGGCATCAGTGACCACACCTGGCTAGCTGTATTTTATCATTTATTTATTTACTTATTTATTTTTGTGGTACTAGGGATTGAACTCAGGACCTTGTGGTTACCAGGCAAGCACTTATTCCACTGAGCTTTCTCCCTAGCCCACTAGTTGTATTTTGGTCTTTTCTTTTTTTTTTTTTTTTTCAGGAACAGGGATTGAACTCAGGCCCTTATGCTTGCCAGGGAAGCGCTTATTCTACTGAGCTATTTTCCCAGCCTGCTAGTTGTATTTTAAAGACTGCATGCTGTGCTTTTTGTGTTGTGTTGGGCATCAGGTTAAGGCAAGTACTCTCCCACTGAGCTCTACCCCAGCCCTGCAAGGAAGAGTTCTTAGTATAAAGGAACAAGCCAGGCGTGGTGGCGCACGCCTGTAATCCCAGCACTCGGGAGGCTGAGGTGGGAGGATCGGTGAGATTTCAAGACCAGCCTGGGCTACAAAACTGAGCTCAAGGCCAGCCTGAACTGTACAGCAAGACCCTGTCTCAAAAAGACAAAAAAAAAAAAAAAAAAAGAATAAAGGAACATACTTAGAAAGTAGTAACTCAACTTTTCTGGATTAACCTGAATCTCAGAAGGGAAACAGAAAGTTGAATGTCCTTAGAAGATCCTGCCCTGCTCCCAAACGTTTATTCCTAGACTGGGCGTGGTGGCACACTCCCAGAACACAGGAGGATCACTCCAAGTCTGATCTGTGTAGGGAATCTCTGTAGGCCCTGTACTAAACACACGTAAAAAATGTTTTCTCCTAACATTGAGGTATCTTAGTACATAACTTCTTCCCAGAATGTAAGTGAACCTCAGGCAGGCCCTGGTCGCCCCAATAAGCTCTTCACATCTGCCCCACAGGAAAGGAAGGCCTTGTGCTTTGGACGGCCAGGCAGTGGAGAGGCCTGAGCTCACAGGACAACTGGCTGTCAAAACTGTCCCTGTGGCCGGTGCCCGTGAAGCCTCAAAACTGCGGAGTCCCCAGGGGAAAACGAGCCCAGGAGATGCTCAGCGTGCTGAGTGCCCCACCTCCAAACCAGGAAGGCTTCTGGGAAGAGAATGGGATTGGCACAGTGAAGAGGTCCTCAAAATACACTCGGGCAGCTTCCTAAGCCAAGGGCGGCCCACTCCGGGGCTCCTCGGCCGTTCCCGTTGAGAGCCACAAGCCGGACACCACACAGGGCAGAATGCCCGTGGTGGCCGGGTGGACCCAGGCATCGAGTGACTGTGGGGAGGTGGGAAGCGTGCAGCCACTTGCCCGAACTTTAACCCCGCCTTCTTTTGTTAAGAAACTGATTAAAACTGCTCAGAAACTGGGAATGTTACAAAGTGTCCACGTCCGATGCTAGCAGGGCCGCTGAGCGCTGCCATTCGGGATCACGCCAGCGCCACGAGCGTGAACCTGGGCAGCGCCTCGAGATCGCGGCCGGCGGGCGGAACCAGTCATCGCAACATGTGGCACCTGCCACTTGGGCAATGCCTCCGCTCCATCCGGTGTCCGTGCAGGAAGGTTTAAACACCGCAACCTATTCAGACACTTAAGCGTGTTGCCAAAGCGCGTGCATAAGCCGACACTGCGTGGCTTTGTTGGATTCAATATCCTTAGTTAATATCCGCGCTGTCTGTCATCATTCATTCCGGATGTATTTTCCTCCCCTTGCAGGCGCTAAGAAGCTCCAGGACATTTATTTTGCTCTTTTGCTTTTGTTTCTTCTTTATTTTTTGGATGTTTTTGAAATAGCATCTGGCTACACAACTCAATCCGGCCCAGAGCTCGTGGCAACCCCCGCGCCTCAGCCTCCCGAGTGGCGGGATGACGGGCGTCCGGCACTAACACCGCAGCCACCCGAGCCGTGGCGGTAGGACATCAGTGCGGAGTTGGTCGGCTCGGCCCCGGAGCGCTCCCGAACGCTGCTGCTCAGAGGTGACTACCCCGGCAAGCGCGCGGCACGCGTGTGGCAGCTCCACCTGTCCTTTGGCTGAGCCTGGCACGGCGCGGAGGCGGCGGGCACCGCACCCGCCTCGCGTGGAGCGGGACTGCCGCGACTCGGCGCCAGCACCGACCGCCCGCCGCCCCGGAAGTCTGCTAACTCTCCCGTCGCTAGGTCCGCGAGTCACCTTGACCCAGCCGGAAGCGCGGAGAAAGTTAGCTGTGGACAGACGCGAGGCGGGCGAAACCAGAGCCCAGCGCGGTCGCCAGCCAAACATGCCGTCACGTTTTCCTGTTTTCAGGGCGGCTGCCGACCTGCGAGCCTCAGGGTGACAAGAGCAGGTGGCGGGACTCCGCCCACCGTCGCTGCCGCGCCTCCCCTCCTTCAGTTTGCTCGCGGCTCTCCCGCCCGAGATCACGCCTCCGCGGCGCGCGCGAAGAGTGCCCCAGCAGAGCACGCCGGGAATTGTAGGCCCGGCTCCCTCAAACGCCGTAGGAAAACCCGATACCGGCCTACCAAGCCCATAATACCGTGCGACACCGGCCGCCCCCGGAAGTGCGCCTGGCGCCGGAAGAGAAGCCGGCCCCCCTCTCTCGTCCCGGCCATCTTGTGGGAAGAGCTGAAGCAGGCGCTCTTGGCTCGGCGCGGCCCGCTGCAATCCGTGGAGGAACGCGCCGCCGAGCCACCATCATGCCTGGGCACCTACAGGAAGGCTTCGGCTGCGTGGTCACCAACCGATTCGACCAGTTATTTGACGACGAATCGGACCCCTTTGAGGTGCTGAAGGCAGCGGAGAACAAGAAAAAAGAAGCCGGCGGGGGCGGCGTTGGGGGCCCCGGAGCCAAGAGCGCGGCTCAGGCCGCGGCTCAGACCAACTCCACCGCGGCGGGCAAGCAGCTGCGCAAGGAGTCCCAGAAGGACCGTAAGAACCCGTTGCCGCCCAACGTCGGTGTGGCGGACAAGAAAGAGGAGGCGCAGCCGCCCGTGGCGCTGAAGAAAGAAGGTGCAGCCAGGCGGGCGGGGCAGCGGGCGCGGGACCTTCCCGGTGGCCGCGTGAGGGGGCGGGCGGCAGCCCGAGTTTGCGCCCGGGCGAAGCGTGCGGGGCGCCCGCGGTCCACGCCGCTCCCCGGGCTCTGGTCCTTTCCGCGTGCTCCGGAGAGGGCACTGCCTCGGCGTCCCTGCCATCTTGTCCCGCGGCGGCGCGGGACTGCGTGCGGAAGGGCTGCTCGTGGGTGGGGGCCGTCGGGTGCCACACACGTGCGACCTCGTCCCCCGCCTCGGCGGCCGCGTGCTCTCGCGTGGCAACTTGCTGGAGTGGAGCAAACTTGGGCGGCCGGGGCGCTCGGCGTCCCCACGCGGGAGACGTGGGAACCTGAGCGGAGACGGAGGCGGGGACCCCGGGCAGCCCGCGGGTGCCCTCGGCCGCGGGGCTGTCACCGGGGCCCCGCGGCGCTGCTCTGGGGGCGTTTGCAGCTCTCAGTCCACCTTACGGGTTGGGATTTCACCGGGCTCTGAGTTTCACAGGGCTGTCTTTTGAGTTTTATGTTTTGGCCTCTTTTATTTGTTCGTGGATGAAAAGCAAGACGGAGTGGGTAAGAAAAGCGTGGGGATCTGTAGCTGGGTGACGGGACCTTAGCTCCGAGTCCGTAGCTGCCTTACCTCCCCTCCTCCCGCCACGTGCTCTTGAAGGTTGTTTCTGGGGAGCTGCTGTTGGGCTTGAGGCTTGGAGGGTTTTGGTAGGCGTTTTTTCTCGGTAACTTATGTGAGTTTTGAAATGAAAAGTTCTGGACCTAGATGGTGAGTAAAAGAAAATTCTTAAGAGTTACAGGCTGAGGACGTAGTTGCAGTGTTGGGAAGCATGGCTTGGGGTGGTACCTGTAAGCTTCGTGACAAACCTTCCAGTTGAACAAGGCATTCAGTTCTTGCTAAGGAACGTTGGCTGTGGAACTATTTAAACTTTGCTGAATTGTGCCCTTCTGGCTGGCAGTAGTTCTTAAAAACCAAGAAGTCGGGAATCTAGACCGCACAGAGTAGACCTTCCCTCATTTTAAGGGAACAAGGGTTGTGATGGAGAAGTTTAGCTGTGAAGCGGAGTCTTCCTTGGTCACTGGCAGTGTACATTCCAAATACAGGGGACACTTCCATAGTCCTCGGGAAGTCGTTCTTTCCTTGGGGGAATTACATTTTCTGTCTTAGCTGTCAACGTTTTATCTTATTTCAGAGCACTTGCAACCAGAGGTTGCAGGAGACACAAGCTTGTGAGTGTAGGGAAAATGTTGGATTTGAGACTGTTGGGGTTTTGGGGAGCTTAGCTTCTGTCAGCCTTGTGTGGTTTGTGACTGGATAAACCTGTAGCAAAGTCCCTGCCTTGATGCTGTGTTCTATACCTTTGGTGAGGGCCTGCCTGACATAGTGCTGGATGTATGTCATTATTACCATGATGATTTTGGACTGACTTGAGAAAGGTGTTTGATGTTTACCTTAACCTGGGGTTTGTCATCTGAAGAGTTTGAGAATTGATGTAGTGTCAGTGGGTCTCACCGGCTAGGTTTACGGGTTTGTTTGTTTGTTTTCTGATAAAGCTTAAATGTAATGCTGTTAGCTTGCAGGTGTAGATAAGTACATCAAAAGATGCTCACATTTTTAAAAATACCCTTTTTCATTACGTGGGTGTGGGGGTTCTGTGGATGGGCTGTATAGGTCAGGCTCAGAGATGGCTTATCTTCTGTAGGCCTCATCTTGCACACTGGTTGGAGAGGCAGCCCTTGTTCATTTGGGTGTGTTTGGCTTGGACCTCATTAGAGACTGGCTCCATACATAGCTCCACCCAGTAGTCAGTGCTACTGATGAAATTATTTAAGTGCCTTGACTAAGGTCTACATTTCTGGTCTATCCTGAGGATTTGTAGGGACCAGACCTTAAGTTTTATTAGGTTGATTTTTACTATGTGGCTTCCCTGTGCGTGGTGTGCCCTGGTGGTGTTCTGGTTTCTTAGAAAGCCGAGTGGAATAATTAAAGATCTCATAAATCCATTTTCACAGCTGTTTTTAAAAATTCAGAGTTAAAAGAAGTATAACTTAAAATCTTAGTGGGGTGTTTAGCCATTAGTCTATTTCTAAGACCACAAGTAATTCATATTGGTTGTTTTTGTGATTTTTTAAGACCGTAACAGAAAAATATAGGGGTAAGAATCAGATGTTTCCGCTATTACTGCCATGAATGTCCCCTTTTTTCTTGGCATTTAGTTAAACCCTGGGTCTTGTTAAACATGAGCTGTGCTGCTGAGGTATACTTTATCGTGATCCATAGAGAGCCTTTGTGTTGCAGGTAAATTTTAAGAGTCCTTGAAAACAGAAGTACTCTCTAGTAGCTACTTTAAGAAAAGATCATCCTTCATAGTCGTGAATAGTTTCCTGATGGTAGACAGCTTTAAAAAAAAAAAATTGTGGGTCTGGAAGCCAGGATATGTGCGTGTGTGTGCATCTGTGCCGAGACTGACATCTGGGAAATTGAGAGCTGATGGGGCAAGTGGTCAGCTCGAGCCTGCTTGAGGGTGGGGGGAGCATGAGTTTGCCTTAAGATTAGAATTTCTTGAAAGAACTTTTTAAAAATGTGTAGGTTATCCATTGTTTATCTTCTAGACCTAAACTTCTGTGTTTACAAACATAATTTGTTTACGGGGGTGTTTATCATTTTAGGAATAAGACGTGTTGGAAGAAGACCTGATCAACAACTTCAGGGGGAAGGGAAAATAATCGACAGGAGACCAGAACGGCGACCACCTCGTGAGAGAAGATTTGAAAAACCACTTGAAGAAAAGGGTGAAGGAGGAGAATTTTCAGTTGATAGGCACGATTTTATTTTAATCTATGTCTGTGTGTGTGTTTGTGTCTGTATATTTACATCTTAACAGAAAACTAAAAAAAAATTTTATCCTTTTGAGACAGGGTCTTTGCTGGGCGTGGTGGCTCACGCCTGTAATCCCAGCACTTGGGAGGCTGAGGCAGGAGGATCAGTGGGAGTTCGAGACCAGCCTGGGCTGTGAAAGTGAGCTCAAGGCCAGCCTGAACTGCATAATGAGACCCTGTCTCAGAAAGGCCAAAAGAGAGAGAGAGAGAGAGAGTTTCACCGTGCAGTTCAGGCTGGTCTTGAGCTCACTTTCGTAGCCCAGGCTGGTCTCGAACTTACACTGATCCTCCTGCCTCAGCCTCCCAAGTGCTGAGATTACAGGCATGCGCCACCATGCTCTGTGAAAGCTATAAATGTTGCTGGGAGTGGTTTGGCTGCTTATTCCTGGCTTTAAAGAGATGAATCTGGGGCGGTTGAGATGGCTCAGCGGGGACCACAGTTCGACCCTGGTTCAATCCCCGGTACCACATGCTGCATCAGCCCCACCCCAGGGCAGGCTGAGCTGGCTGTAATACACAAAAAATGAAATAAAGAGGCGAAGCTGAGTGTGTTTCACTTAGCCCTTTTGGTCCATTCAGACCCAGAGCCCTTGTCATGAGCCTTTTCAGTTCACTTGGTAGCCAGTTTCTTTTCCTTGCTCTCCTTGGATGTTGAATTAAAAGGATAATGCTGTAGGGATAATTTTTTAGGATGAGTTACCATGTGGGCTAGATAGGTTAATTTTATTTATATTGGCCAAAACACTTCCTTTGGATTCAAATACATGTAACAACGAAAAAATCTGTGCAGCAGTACCAGTGTTTTCTAGAAAGTCAGAATACTCTTTTTCTTCTGGTTTCCTGTGTTTAAAATGGACTTGAATTTTCTAAAGTATGCGTAACTTTAATTATAAGCTAATATGTTGTGTGTTTGTGAGCCTTTGCATGAATTTTTCCCTTTTTCTAGAAACCCTGGAGGTGTAATCTTAGGATTTTGTGTTACAGACCCATTATTGACCGACCTATTCGAGGACGTGGTGGCCTTGGAAGAGGGCGAGGTGGCCGTGGCCGTGGCATGAGCAGAGGAGATGGGTTTGATGCTCGTGGCAAACGCGAATTTGATAGGCATAGCGGAAGCGATAGATCGTAAGTCTTAATATGATGGTTATTAACTTTTACATTTTACTATGCTTGCTTAAGCAAAATTTGAGTTTCTAGAAGTAGAGTATTATGTTAACTCAGTTTTGTTAGTTCTTTTTCACATTACAGTGGCCTGAAGCATGAGGACAAACGAGGAGGTAGCGGATCTCACAACTGGGGGACTGTCAAAGACGAATTAACGTTGGTATTCTGATTTTTTAAAATAAGTAATATTAGTTAAATTGCTGCTGTCTGTACGTTAGTAGAGACCCACTTATTATGTTTACGTTTGTCCCTGGGTTGAGAACGGAGGTACTGTTTTATGGGACAGGGTGCCATATGACTAGCTTTTCTATGTGTCAGCATGTGTGTTATTGAAATTTTCATCGGGAAAAAGCAGTCGCTTTTCTGGAGTGATTCGGCTGTTCTGATGCCTCTGTGTCTTCCACTCTTATAGCTGTTGCATTCTAATCTTGGCAGAACTCGCTGTTTTATTTCAAAAGCTTGTAAATGAGCTGCTGGCAGTTGGTAGTATATTTTCATTTAGAGGTCTGAAGGCCTCTTTAATTATGTGTAGTTATATCCAGTAGGGAAGCTTATAGAATGTGAAAGGTGATGTTTTTGTGTGATGACCCCTTGAGCTACATGTGAATGGATTTCTATCTATGCCTTTCTTTTTCTTTCTTTCCTTAGAGAGTCCCCCAAATACATTCAGAAACCACTATCTTATAATTGCAGTGACTTGGATCAATCAAATGTGACTGAGGAAACACCTGAAGGTGAAGAGCGCCCCGTGGCAGACACTGAAAATAAGTAAGTGGGGGGCATCCAGCTCTACCCCTGGCAGAGCCCAGGTCTGAAGCCACTTTTTTGGATGCTCTGTTGCAGAGCTGTCTGCACCTTGTCCTCCCAAAAGGCCAGGGAGGACTGTGTGCCTGACCACTGACTGCCGAAACAACCCAGCTGCCAGTGTCTAAGCCCTTGCTGGCTGGACAGCCGCAACCGTGAGAGCCGGAGCCTTCTCTGACCACAGCACGCGTTGTTGGGAAAGCAAGTGCTAGTGACGCTTCAGTTCATAGCTGAGGAGTGTAGACATTTTAGTTTTGCAATAAAACTAGACAGCTAGGACATGGGACCATTTCTAAATTAGCTTAATTTCTAGGTTTTCTTTTTTTTTCTCTGAACAGAATATAGTGTCGCTGATCCTTAAAATGAGTTAACAAGCAAAGATGAAACTGCTACCAATGAGCTGGTTTTCTTAGTGGCTTTTTTCCTGAGTTTAGGTTGAAGTCTTGGGTTTAAAGTTTATTTTTTCAAGGGGGGCATGGGGACCCATGCCCGTGGTTGGGATTTTTTGGTCCCTGGCTACAAGATTCTGTCTCAGAAAAGAAGCAGAAGCTACCTGGGCAGGAGTGACTTAGTGCCTCCTGACTTGAATGCCCCGAGGACGAGCTGCAGGCTAGGCCTGCTTGTTCCATTGCGGGACAGTGGTTTAACTGTTCGCCTAAGTAGCCCTGCTGCTGCACCCCCCCATCCCCCCAGGCCGCTTGTGTCAGCTGCACCCTCTGCCCCCTCTCCCAGGCCCATAGGCCCCCGGCTTCTGATAGGACATTTTTTTGCTTCCAGAACATACAGTATTTGTATTTTGTGCCAGGTAGTGCTGTCCAGTTCATTGGTGTTGCTGTGAAAAGCAGCTTTTCTTACAGTGGGGTAGTAGGCTCTGTGTGCTCGGACCGCACTTTCTGTATGCGGTCTTCTGTAGGCAGGCCTGAGGACCGCTTCTGGATCTTGGCTACTGCGAGATTGCTAAGTCCTAAGTTTATTTCCAGTTTATTCCTGGTATTTTGTGTTTTGATTTTCGGTGCAGGAGAATTGAACTCAAGGCACTACTGCTGAGCTTCATTCCCAATTTTTCTTTTTTTATTCTAAAACAATCTGGCAGAATTGCCCAGGTTGGCCTTGACCGATCTTGGGGTCCTGTGTTGCAGCCAGTCACATGTGCACGCACTTTCACACGTGCACTCCTGGTTCTTGTGCGCCTTGTTTTGAGGAACCTCAGTGCTGCTTGCGTCACACAGTAGTTACCTTGTTAACTGTGCAGGTTGCTCTCTGTGCTCACTGGCATTTGTTATTTTTGTGTTTGATAATCTCTGTATGAGGGTGGGATGATATTTCACCAGTTTTGATTTGTTTTGCTAGTGATCAGCACTGTATCATTACTGAGTTTTGGATTCTTCCCTCAATTCTGTTATTTATGTGACGTAACCTGTTTGTCGTTTTTTGCTTTTGTTGCCATAATAGCCTTTCCTAGACTGCCCCCTGAGGCACCTCCTCCAGTTACTTTCAGGTGAGCTTTGCTGTGCTGAGCGATAAGGATCTCGTTTCAGTCTCTAGCACAGCAGTGGCCCGCATCCCCAGCACTGTCATTGCACAGGCAGCCCATGCGTGTGGGTTTTGCCCAGCCTTCTGTCTGGCTGGTGTGCCTTGTGTTTGTAGGCAGGGCAGTGAGTCTCACTTGTGTGCGGGGGTGCTGCACTTCCAAGTGCAACCCTGCTAACGAGAGTGAGCACTGCCCTGGGTGCCCTGAGTGCCCTGGGTCCTTCCAGTAAGGACCACCTACTGGTGGAAGAAGTAGATTCATGAGGAAATGGTACTATGTCCGTGAGCAATTTCGTGCAGCTATGTGCCCTTATAATTCTGTGTGATGAATGGTAAAACTAAGCTGGATGAGTCCTGTGTAACATGGAGTGTCCCATCCATGATGCTTAACTACTCATTTTTAGATAGCTTTTTTGTTGGTCTTTGAGACAGGGGCTTACTATACTATACAGTTCAGGCTGGCCTTGAGCTCACTTTTGTAGAACAGGGATTGAACTCAGGACGTTGCACTTGCCAGGCAGGCACTTGTGCACCTGATACATCTCTCCAGCCCCTTGAGCTCACTTTTGTATCCCAGGCTGGTCTTAAACTTGTACCGATCCTCCTGCCTCAGCCTCCCAAGTCATGGGATTACAGGCGTGTGCCACCATGCCTGGCCTAGATTTTTGAATCAGTTTTGGGATGACATGCCAAAATTATAATTTTTTTTTTTTAAAGGGAAGGGTGTTCAGGGTCTCACTACTTAGTTGCACTTGTAGTGATCCACATGTTCATGGCCTCCCAAGAGCTGGGGTTACAGGTACATGCCACCACGCCCAGCTCAGTTGCTATCTCAGCACCCCTGACACCTGTACCTGCTTGGCACCATAATTCCCTGAGCTGTTTGGCCAGCCTAAAGATTATAACTGTTTACCAGAAAACTGGCATTGATAGGGAGTGGAGGCAGATTCTTAGGGAGGATTGGCCTAAAGGCAATCCGTGACCCAGCACAGGTCACAGCAGAGGCGTCCTGCTCCTACCTAGAGTAGGGATGACCCCGAGGATAGTAGAAATGATGTTTCTACTATGGCTTGGTTTCGTGCACTGCTTTGTTCAGTTTGACTCTGCAGCCATTCCTAAGGATAGGTGTAGGGCTTCTTGATGTCAGAGGTAAACGGAAGTTTTGAGCCTCGTTGTGTATTGCCGTTGACAAGTTCTCAGGGTCAGTTTTTGAGCCGTCGTTCTACTGTGAGCTAGCACATTGGGATACACACCTAAGATCTAGGAAGTTCTTAACGAGTTGGTCAGATGATAAAAGCGTGAAGCCTAATGGTGAGAGGATATTTGAGTCTCCAAGCTAACTAAATCCTGTGCTATCTTTGGAAACAAGCAGGGTTCCCAGAATAGCAAGTGACTTGTTTAGTGACAATTGAAAGTTAAGATTAGACCAGAGTAATGGCTTCCTGGGTCTATGCATTGTTAACAGGTAGCTAAAATGGTTAAAACCTGAGAGTTAAATTTTAAAATAACTAGTACTAAATAATACACATGGTTAGTGTTTGATAGGCAGTTTGGTTATTAGTGAAGCCTCAACACGTTTTGAAAGCTAAGAATGTAGGATTTGTAGAAATTTGGCTGTTTGGGTTTTGCTTAAGTGAAAGTCATGGGGATAAGAGCGGAGTGGGGCCCACCGGTTCCCAGGGTATCCTGGGTTGTTGCCATCGTGTAAGGTTGCTACATATTGTGGGGAATTGTGAGGAGTACAGGGTGGGTTTCAGGAGATACTTGTAGAGGCTTTTTGAGTGTTCTCAGAAGAAGTGTAAAGGGCTCAGGAGACCAGTTCAAGTTTGTGTGGCTGATAAGTGATAAGCTGATCAGCTGTAAAAGTTAAAATTACATTTTTTTTGTGGTGTAGACTGTCATCAACAGGCCACTGACTTCCTGGATCCACTGTGTTGCACAGCTCTTGGGCTGTACAGGACACCCGACCCCACCCTTGGCTACTCCTCAAAGGTCTTCACCCAGCAAGCATTGATTTGCTTAGCAGCATCTGTTAGAAATGTTTTCACGTGAGTTGCTGCAGCCATTTTACCAGGCTTAACGTGAGACATCTTTTCACAGAGAGAATGAAGTTGAAGAGGTTAAGGAAGAGGGTCCAAAAGAGATGACTTTGGATGAGTGGAAGGCGATCCAAAATAAAGACCGAGCAAAAGTAGAATTTAATATCCGGAAACCAAACGAAGGTGCTGATGGGCAGTGGAAGAAGGGATTTGTTCTTCATAAATCAAAGAGCGAAGAGGTAACACTGAGATTTGTGGTGTTGGCCATGTTTAGATATGAGTTGAACCTTGCTTATAACGTTTTCTTTGGATGTCATGTGGACATAGTCTGTAAAAACAAAGCTCTTAGGCCTAGTGGAGCTCACCTGTAATTCCCAGACCCCAGAACACTGAGGCAGGAGGATTGCAAGTTTGAGTTCAGCTATAAAACACTGTCTCAAAGTAGGGCTCAGTTGTTGCTCTTCACAAAGTCCCTGGTTTGGCCCCCAGTAGCACCACTGACACAGAAAGTTTTGTGTAGAGTTGAGAGAAGTGTTAAAAAAGGACAATAAACTGGGCAGGCCAGACAGCCCGGGGGGCTAAAACTGCTTTCTTAGGCAGGCGCAGGGACTGGGATTTGCCAGTGTGCCATGCCAGCCCTGTCCCTGTCCCTATAGTGCACTGAGATTGGACTGAGATGGCGAGGTGGTGTCCTGTAATACTAGCTGTTGGGATCCCTATGAATCCCATCTGTGTAGAGAGACTCTGTAGACCCTGTACTAAAAAAATTTTTTTGATGGCAATAAATCATTACTGTCTGGTGAGAAATCTTATCCTCTGATTATTCTATGATTACATTTCATATGGTAGATCTTTTCCTGAGAAGCTATCAGTCGACCTTAGCATACTAGTTTTTAGAAAAATGGTAGTTATTTAAAAATCTTAATTTTCTATGTGTTTAAAAATTAATTATTGTATTTCAGGGAAGGGTCTACAGGAACAAGAGTGTTCAGGGTCTCACTACTAGATCCAGCTCATAGTGATTGCTTGTTTTTTAGTGATCCGCCTGTTAGCCTCACAAGAACTAGGATTACAGCTCATGCCACCATGCCCAGTCTCAAAAATCTTAATCTTACTGGAGACCATTAAAACATTATTATATTAGATTGAAATGTTAATGTTACTATTTGGTTTAAGCTAAAGTAAAACTGGCTTTTTTTTAGTGTCTGCCATTCAAGCTGGCTGCACCCAGCCCCATGCAGGTGTGGCAGGGCAGCCTTAGCAGGGTTGGCACTCTTGTGTGGTGATCTTAAGGAGCACCTGCTGATTAACTTAACTGTTTTCCTTTATCTGGAAACATGGCGATGGACTAACATGTGAGGAAGGCATCCTATAATAAGACACATGTGATAGGATTGTTTTCAGTGCTGGGGGCTGAACCCAAGGCCTCAGGCTCACCAAGCATGTGCGCTGCTGTCAAGCTGTGGATGTAGCAGCCTTGGCAAGATCTTAAATATTGAGTTTACCAAGCAACAGTGGTTCTGGGACCTGGAAAAGTAAAACTGAGATTAAGAGGCCTGAATGTTTGTCTGCAGTTGCAGAAGGTGATTTTTAACATTTACTCTGTAAAAATAGTAAGGAGGACATTTGTCTTAAATGTCAAATGTGGTAGAAAGAAAAACATTTTTCATTAGAATACTTTAGGATTTTCCCCCCTTTGGACTTCGCATGTCAGATTATGTGAGTATGGAATCTTGATTCAGGAACCAGGAGAGGTCATGTGGGAAGATTGTCCGTTGGGGTATGATTTACCTGGACTCCTTCAGAGACAATTATTTTTGAAACTTGGGTCCTGGCTGCACTTTTCCCATAACATAGTTGTAATTGAGGTAATTTCAATGAGCAGAATAGATTTATTGGGGGAAGGACAGCTCCTGTCTTAAGAGAGGGACAGGAGGGGGCAGGAGCGGATTGTCCCCCAAAATGATAATTTCACCTAACTCAGTGTTATTAAAACATGCAGTGTACAAGACTTGGGAGCAGTGTGCAGGGATCTCATGCCTCACTGCTGTCCCTTCGGCCAGAGTGTCCATGCAGCAGATGCCACCTGCCCTGCAGTCACTCCATAGCAGGAGGCAAAGGCATCATACACAGGACTTGAAACCAAGATTTCAGGCATGGGGGCATGGGGAGTGTTGGCATTTATCTCTTGTTGATAGCAGGGAGGGATTTCTGTGTCACATGTGGTAAGTGCATAATTAGACTTTTTTTGTCTTTTTGAGACAGGGTCTTGCTATGCAGTTCAGGGTGACCTTGAACTCAACTTTTTTATAGCTCAGTCTACAACTCACATTGATCCACCTGCCTTAGCCTCCCAAGTGCTGGGATCATAGGCCTGTACCACCATGCTGGGCTTTTAATGTTTGTTTTTTGTCTTTTTGAGACAGGGTCTCGCTGTGCACTTCAGGCTAGGCTTGAGCCCGCAAGTGCTGGGCTTACCGACATACACCACCATGTCTGGCCCCATAATTAGACATTTTTACTAGTTACAAAATAATGGAAAGTAAAGTGCTTTGATCATCAGGCACTGGCATTAGGTGTCATAGGGAGACTTGTCTCAGGGGGGCCTCCTGGTCTCATTCATTGTTATTCAGTGTTGGGTGCATTGTATGTGACATTTGAACATACCTTCGAGGCAGGTGAAGGTCTTCTTGAGAGAAGAAAACATAGCTGTAGAAGTGGGGACCAGGTTACAAGTGTGTGATGGCTGGGGTTAGCCTTCCTGCCCCAGAGAAATGCGCCGTGCATCCTGTAGTTGCTGGAAACATGGGGGATGTTCTTGAACATGTGGATTTTTCTGACTAGCAGAGCCCTCTGTGTGCCATGTTTGTGCCCTTAAAACTTTATTCAGGCCTAACTAATGCATTAATGCTTGGAAGTAGCAAGCATCTAAAAAAGATGACAGAGTGATCATTAATTTGCTAGAGGTTTTGTAGATTTATAATCAGTGTATTTCAGATTTCTGTAAAATAATACAATCTGCAGCTTTTGAGTTTGGCATAGCATAAAGGGAGAGCTTTAATTCCAAGCTTCTGTGGAAGGCGAGGGTGCACGTCAGACCTGTGTCTCTAAAGGGTAACCATGGTTACCACAAGATCCTCATCCCTTTAGAAAAAGGGCTCTGCGTGATACAGGGAGAGGAATGTTTTACTTTTTGACATAAGCAGAGTTGTACCACAAACAGACCAAGAAACTGGGCAGACACTCCTATAACACAGATGTCAGGCAACTCACAGACAGTCTACTCCCCAAGCGTCATCGCTCTGCAGAAAGCTCCCTGTCCATCCACTGCTTTTGTGTGCAGCTTCTCAAGAGTCCCCTCTTGGGGAAGTCTGGGTTTGACCTGAGCTGTAGCTCTCCAGTTCTATGCAAAAGGACAGTAATTTGAATGTCCTCTCCTAAGTGCATGGGCTTGAAGCGTTTGCAGTTTCAATGATTCAGATTTTAGAGCTTTTGTACTGTCTTGGTTGGCTTTGGCCCTGACTGGTACCTTTAATCAAGGACTGTTGGGCTGGTGAGATAGCTCAGTGGTCTAAAATGCCTGTTTAGGCAAGCTTAGGCAGGTGCAGGAGACCACAGTTTGATCCCCAGCACCACATGCTGTGCCAGCCCTGTCCCCAGGGCAGGCTGAGCCAGCCAAAAATAAATAAAAATAAATATAACAAATTGTCTGCCAGTGTGGTGTACAGCTCAAGAGGTTGGAGATGAGCAGGAGTAGAGGAACTGGGGTACAGTGAATGAGGTGTTCTGTGCTTAGCCTGTGAGGTGCTGGGTGTCCCTATTTGCACAGAACAGTTGGCCATTTGTAAATGTATGTTGCTGTCTGTTCCAGGCTCATGCTGAAGACTCCGTGATGGACCATCACTTCCGGAAGCCTGCAAATGATATCACATCTCAGCTGGAGATCAACTTTGGAGACCTTGGTCGCCCCGGACGGGGTGGTAGGGGAGGGCGAGGTGGACGTGGGCGTGGCGGGCGTCCAAACCGTGGCAGCAGGACTGACAAGGTACCTTGAAAGCTCTTTGTCCCTTTTGAATCATTCCAAGGTTGTTTCTAGCAGATTAGGCTTTTGTTGGGGACTGTAAAAGTAGAAGCTGGGTGTGGTAGCACACACTTATAATCCCAGCACTTAGGAGGCTGAGGCAGGGTTGTTGTGAGTTCATGGCTAGCTTGACCTCAAAATAGGCTCTAGGCCAGCTTGAACTGCATAGAGAGACCCTGTCTCAAAAAGACAGCAACAGGAAAGGACATACCTGCCTTTAAGGAACTGCATTAAGCTGGACACAGTGGCATTTGGGGAGGCTAAGGCAGGAGGAGGATTCAAGTTCAGTTTCTCATGAACAATTTAGTGAGATGATGCTTTGGGGTAATGAGGGGTAGGGACCAAGGACATAGCCCCGCGGTAGAGTACCACTAGGGTTGATCCTGTCTTGCAAGAAACTGCTTCCTGGTTCTTGTTTCTATGGTGATCATTTCACTTTCACAGATGAAGAATTCAGGGCCAAGAAAGAGATCTAGTTATGTCTTGGCATTCACTTAAGGGTTTGCTGGACATGCCAGGGTGTTCACTGTGCTTAGGAGATTCCTCACTGCCTTCTGTGCTTTCTAGCCCCGTAGAACCTTTTGTCCATTGCATAAGCCACATGATTCTTTTTTTTCTTTTTGAGACAGGGTCTCACTATGCGGTTCAGGCTGGCCTTGAGCTCACCCAGGTTGGTCTTGAGCTTGTATCAATCCTCCTGCCTCACCATCCCAAGTGCTGGGATTACAGGCGTGTGCCAACATGCCTGGCCAGTCACATGATTCTAAGATCACTCATTCTTTTTTTTTTTGGTACTGAGGATTAAACTTGGAACCTTGGTGCTTGCGCCATTGAGCGTGCTCCCCAGTCTGTAAGACCTTTCCAGAATTTTTTTGTAAGGTCTTTTTTTAAACTTTATTTATGGCTAGCTCAGCATGCCCTGGGGCTGGGGCTGGGGCTGGGGCTGGGGCTGGGGCTGGGG
>PVJA010041475.1:0-17877 GCA_004027025.1 Myocastor coypus
TTTTTTTATTTATTTTTTTTTTTTTTTTTTTTTTTTTTGTCTTTTTGAGACAGGGTCTCACTATGCAGTTGAGCCTGGCCTTGAGCTCACTTTGTAGTCCAGGCTGGTCTCGAACTCGCACTGATCCTCCTGCCTCAGCCTCCGGAGTGCTGGGATTACAGGCGTGAGCCACCACACCCGGCTTAAAATAAATATTTAAATAGATCCATTTAAACCTGTGGCCATATTTCTCACATGATTAAAAAAAAATCAACAGTAATTTCTAGCCCAAACTTCATTCTAAATAAGGCTTTTCATCTTTTCTAGACATTGATTCGTAAGTGAACATGATCTTATTTCTCTTACTTGTGCAAAAATCACCCTTCTCACCACTTCAACTATGGTGTTCTTCACAGAGGCTTGAATCAAGAGGGAAAGTAAAGGCTGCGGGAAGGCTGAGGCACCGCTCAAAAATACCTGTGCACTGAAAAGCATAGGTTTCCTCAGCTTTGCAAGAAGTGGGGCTGTCTAAAAGCACACTCACCTCACCCTTTCTTATTACAATCCATCAATTGGGCCAGTATCACTTGTTATACACTGGAGAGGGGACAAACTATTCTCTAACTGGTGACAGCAAGCAAGGAATAGAGGATTAGAAGCTCCAGTGGCACTACTAACAGGACATAGGGCAACACGGTGACTGTTGGTGCTACTGGCTTGCTCCGGACACCAAGAACTACCATTCCCTCTAATCTGCACAGCCTCCTCTTTGTCAATGAGGAAACAGAGGAGCAGAGAGACTCACAGATGAAGTAATGCAGCTTATACGCCAATATAGGTGCTGTGGCTTTAGAGTCGCAGTGAAAGACAATAGTAATGTATGTGCATAACCCATATGCACTAGAATTCAGGTATTTGGGGCAATGCGGGAGAGGGAGCACCAGGCACTGGATATAAAACAAGGCTTAGCAGTTCCTTACTGTGCTAGCTATGAGACCAGTGTTTCTTCTGAGCACCTGCACAAACCCCCCAGGTCTCACAGGTGACAACTAAAGCATACCCTGCTCTGCTGTGAGGAAAACCAGGTTTTCTATGACAAAAGATGGCTTGCCACACACACACACACACACACACACACCACGTCATTTAAGTTATTGATGACTGGGAAAAAGTAAAGGAAATACAAGAACTAAATGAAAACACCAGAGAAGCCTGGGTGAGGATATGAACTCAGTCACGATATGGATTTAGACACAAGTTATACACTTTGTCCCCAAGTGAATCACTGCCTGGAAAACCACTAATTATCACAAGTGGGGACAGAAAGAATGGTGTCAATGTGGCCAAGAGCCCAGAGAGAAGCACAGAGAACATCTATGTGGCTACCGCTACCTCTCCACCCAGATAACCCAAAGGAAGGGAATTTGGGATGGAAAAGTGGGCAGCGATGTGTTGGGGTGGAGTCCAGCTGAAAGCAAATCTCCAGGCTGTGGCATTTGGGGAAAAGGAAGAGCATTAACAAGCTTCCAGGGCAATGGCTTATCAGGGGTAGGGGCGATTTTGCAGTCCACGCTCCCTCTACCCTAAGCTGGGTATCTGAGAAAGTAAGATGACTGGATGTAGTTATTCCCAAAGGTCCCTAGACACCAAGGTGCCTGTGGGCACCACGCCATGAATCATTAGGAAGAATATCTATGCATTTAACACTTTTGTTTACAAAGAAAATTGAAGACACAATTACATTTTAGAATTACTTACTTCAAAATCATCTGAAGCAGAAAAGATATGGTCTTACATGGGCAAGTTTGGCTCACTGGAAAAATGCACTAACACAATAGTTTCATCCTCTAATTATGCAAAACAAGTAAATGTTACTGTTATAAACCTAACCCTAGGAAAAATATTTAAAGTGACATATCTGAAAGCATTTATAGTTTCTGAATTAAACTCTGATCACAGCATTCCTTATTTTTGAAAAATCTAAAACAAATGCATTTAATAGCTTCGCTAGCTACTCAGGAATCTAGAGCCATTTTAAGAAATAATGTCACTGATGCCTTGAATTTTAGTTAACATTAAAGATGTAGTCATTCCCTCCTTTGAAGGATTTTTTCTTGTGATAAAGAATGAAGGTATACTGTATAAAATGGTGCAAAGAACAAAGTCAAGCTCTTCACATCTGGATCTAAATTAAGTTTTAAGACATTGCAGTTATTGTAAAATTTCTACAGGTAAAGTATGTAGTCCATGGATGCTAAAAAGTGATGTTACAAAATCATCTGTTTATATGACATTTGCTTTGTAAGAATTCATAACTATAGACTAGTTAAAATGGGCAGAAGCAAACCCCCCACTGACCTCTGTCAAAGGTCAGAGTTTGCTACGAGGTGGAGGGTGAGAGGCACACTCTCTCTCAGCAAGAACTGCAGCACCGGTATCCCCACCCATTTAGGTGAGGTAGCTGCATCACAGGAGACAAAAATAAATAAATAGATAGATAGATAGATAGATAGATAGATAGATAGATAGATAGATAAGCCTGAAGCTCTTTCTCACACCTGCACATCATGCACACCTACTGAGTACTCATCCAATAATGGGTGGGCATCAGGGGAGATAAGACACAAAAAAGTGTCAGGCAACTAGGGCAGGGCAGGTCCAGACACCTGCCAAGCATTCTGAGCTGCAATGTAAAGGCTCATTTTCCCTCGCAGTGTCTCAGTGTTCCCTTTGTGCTGTGGTGATCTTTAGGGGTCCTCTTGGTTCTGTGCTTCTCCCAGCTCCCACATTCTGCCAAACAAACAAGCAAGCCCTCTGGAAACCTTGCATTAACATGGAAAATGAGTCCTAAGTGTGAAAAGACCTAGAATGATAGAGGGCATAGTGCCCTCAGGTAGGGTCCTGAAAATAGGCTGCTGCTAAAACAGCTATATTAAAAATAACACAAAGGCTAGACTCAGAAGTGTTTGACTTCTTGGACTTTTTTTATTAAAGTTTCAATCAGGCCAGTGTCCTTATTTCACTAAATAATTTGCTTCTGTTCTGCAATCAATATGTCACCATTAAAAACTGCGTGCAGAGGGATGTCCCAACTTCCTTGCATATATGTAGTGTCTAAGAAAAAATGTGTTAATCGGGGAAAGAGCTGGTTTGGAGAAAGCAGCAGCTCAGCCCAGCAACTGAGTGACAAAGGTTCCCAGTACGGTCTGCATGGGTGAGGTCTGCATGGGTGAGGAGCAGCGTTCAGAAGAGACGCAGCATGGGTGGACCAGAGGGCGCTCAGCTTGTTCAATGCCTCCTGGATATGGTTCGTGAATGGTAAGACGATCAGGTGCTCTACCTTTGTCATAGGAAGCACAGATGGCAGGGAGGTGTGCATAATGGCTCTCTCTGCAATTCCATTTTTTTTTTTTCGAAAGAATACTGAGTAATTGTGAAAATACCCATGTTCCTCAACAAGTGTTGTTTCTTCTTTGATATCAATTAGTATCAGTTTAGCAAACACACTAAACACTTTTACCTTGACAAGGTCCTCCAGGGGGGTACAGGGAGTCAGAACTAGGTGTCCTCCAAACAGCAAGTAATATCCCAAAGACTCATTATAATTAAAAAAAAAAAAGTTAGCAAGGATCCTTTGATTTTTAGAAATAGAAGTAACGTTTTTAAGGAGTGGTACAAAGTGGGGGCCGCATAATCTTCATTAGTTGAGACTGAAAGGCAAAAAGCACTGAAAGTGATTTGAGACTCTTTTAGCATGTTGAGGCATCTCTATACTTTCTCTTTAGGAGAACCACCTCAGGGTTCAAGTTAGAAATAACTGAGCTAAACCCGAGTATATATTCAATAAGAATGAAAATATCTCACCATACAGAAAGAAGTGTACAAAAGCTAGCTACAACAGCATGATTCAAAGTAGAAACAACTCCAATATCGATCAACTAATGAGACAAGAAAATGGAGTATATCTGTACTGGGAAATATTATTTGGCCATAACAAGAAATGAAGGACTATCATATGGATGACTGTTAGAAACATTATACCAAAATAAAAGAGCTCAGGCTGGCCAGATAGCTTAGCAGACTAAAGTGCCTGCTTAGGCAGAGCACAGGGACCGGGACTGGATCCAAGGTACCACAGTGATGCCAGCTCCAACCCCAGGGTGTGCAGAGATGGCAAGTGAGCCTGGGTGTAGTGGCATGTACCTGTAATCCCAGTGCATGAGAGGTTGAATACAGAAAGGTAACTATGAGTGTAATCTGTGCAGTGAGACCCTGCAGACCCTATACTACATACATGCAAACATGCATACATAAATGCAAACATACATATGTAAACAATAAAGGACCTCATCACAAACGAGCATGCACTAAGTAAGTCCATTCTTGCAAACTGTCCAGAATAAGGTATGTGATGGAGGCAGAGCTGGATTATGAAATCCCTAAGGCTACAGAGTAGGGTAAAGATTAAAGGTAACTGAATGACAGTGAAATCATATTGTTGAAGGATGATAAAAAAATGTTCTGAAATTGAGCAGAATTTCACTAATTGTAAGCAAATTAATATACTCAATATGACAGGCGCCAGATAGGCTGAGACAAAGCCAGAGTCCTTTTTACAAAAGGAAAAACAGACAAGTACCTGTAGGATTAAATAAGAATGTATTTTGTAAATATTAAAGACATACCAAAGTAAAAATTTAGGTTTTACCCACATGAAATCACTAGTTTAGGTTGTTTTTTTTTTTTTTTTTAAACAAAATTTTATTTTTTGGTAATTATAAGTTTTTAGAAAGTTGATAAATATACTACAGAGCAAGGACTTCACTCTGCTTCTCCTAGTTATAAATTAACCCCTTACCAAGAAATTGGGAGTCAAAATCAAGAACTTTGTATGGGCCCCAGCAGCCCCAGGTAGACCATACCCTTTACAGAGATGGTGCTTGCAATTTCACCAATATTAATTTCTTCATCCGCTATTTGATCCATTTAGTCAGCATGACCACACAATCTCCTCAATCAGTGTCATTTAATCCATCTTTCTACATTTTTAAATGGACACATCTTTTGATACAACATAGTCAGATGCTGGCAATATCCATGGTGAACCTTAGTAGTATGAAAGTTACTAGAAGAAATTCGTGAATGTCAGTTCACATACTGTTCTCCATGGCACTCATCAACACAGCATAGAATGGCAGCAAGGTGCAATGTTCCAACCACAGATACCATCCTCCTAACAATGGCAAGAGCCACAGCCCAGTGAGGTCACCAATCAGCTCCTCAGTGAAAGGCAATGTTTAAATCTGTGTCTTTAGAGCTCTTGTATGCAATACAGTGGTCATCTCCATATAGTTGCTGCGAAGATGAAATGAACTCATACATAATGATTACTTAGTACTCTTAGGGCACATGAAAGTATTTGCTATGGCTGCTCATATTCTTGGGCTTGGATGCTTTACATTCCCTGCAGAAACATGACCCATGTTACAGAGAGGTTACATCCTAACCAATCCCAGCACAAGTTGAAGGATTAGTGAGAGGCAAGGAGGAGGAGTGGGGTGCACCATTTTATCAGCCATGAACCCACCTTCTCTTAGCTGTTCCCACATCAGACCAACTGGACCATCACAAGCGCTCATCCACTGACATTTGGGAGAAGTGTGACTATCACTAGAACACTTTCCCATCTCGTAGAAGATGGCATCACAGCCAAATATCAGATTACCATAGTGACAGTTGGTGACACTGAGTGGCTGCTGAAACATGATAACGTGAGATCTTAAACCACCAAATGACCTTCAGAATGTCCCCTAAATTTGCAAGCTCCACAAATGATAGAGGTGTCATAGCTCATTAGCAGTGGTTAGCAAGCTCCAGTCCTCACTAATGAGGATGGGCACCTTAGCAAATGCATGTGCAAATTATGAGCCATTTAAGAAAATACTTGAGAAACCTCCTCACAAAATTACAGTTTATTTTGCATTGAAATTCTCCTATGGTGTTAACTACACTAGGAGAAACAGCTCCTGCCTGTAAAATCTGAAGCAAAGGCAGTCACATTTGGAGTCTATTAGTACATCTTCCCTCATTCTCCTTACAAAAGGAGCTTGCCCCACAGTCTCTGCCTCTGGGGATTTTATTGTTGTTGTTAGGTCTACATGTTTATAATAATGATAGATGAAAATAAAGAGAAAAGCAAGACCTTTTAACACTTTTAATTATTCTGATCAATGACATAATACTATTCAGCTTTGTAGAAGATACACAGATGACCTGGGATTACATAACAACAAAAGATTGTGATCATGAGTGGGAGTGCAGGTTCCTCACTAATTATACCAAACAGGCACCTTCCGAATTGGATAAGACTATCAGATTGGTAAGGGAGGAATACTTAATATGAGTTATTGTGGACTGTATCACGATATTTCACAGAAAATCAACCTACACTTAATATGATAATGAGTACTTGTGAGCTTTGCCATAGTTCCAATAGTCCCATATGAAGCTGGATGAAAACAAAGAGTTCATGGAGGTCTGTTTCTCCAGCAACACGCTGACCCTCACTGAGGACCAAGAGCTACGGTTGGCAATGTCACAAAGCCATGTGATAGAACATCAGGAACCACAGGCAACAGCACAGAGGGACACTAGTGCAATGGGTAAATGACCTGAGGTAAGATGGCAGAGCCAGTCCTTGGTTTGCACTTGTATCAAATCTGAACATGCATGTCTATTAGGGACAATATAAAATCTGTCTTTGATGCTGCTTTAAAGAAATCAGAATTTTTGTGATATAATAAAGAATATCTGGTTCAAGAAAAGGTTATTAGATGACCAGGCACTAAAAATGTTCAGGAACATACCTAAACACAGGCTTTCTCAATTCATCAGACCAAGAGAGGTAAATACTCCATTTCTTTTGCATGAAACAGCCAAATCCCACTCAGGGTATACATCCACAAGTGAGTATATGATTTTAAAATTTTGTACTCGAAACTAATTTTAGAATTTCAGTAAAGTTAGAAAAGTGGTAGAGAAAAATCCTATTGTCTCTGTCCTCCATTTTCCAATAATTACAATATCTTTCTCATCAGAGAATAATGATTAAGCTGGACATTTAACATGCGTACAATATTAGTAAATGTTACTGAGGACATTCTCAGATATCACCAGCTTTCCCACTAATGTCCAAACTTTTAAGAACGATACTAAAAAATCATGACATATATAGAACAGGGCCAAAAAACGGCACAGGTCTGGATGCTGGACAAATGACAAATGCTGAGAGCAGTTCTTTCCTTTCTTTCTTTCTTTCTTTCTTTCTTTCTTTCTTTCTTCCTTCCTTCCTTCCTTCCTTCCTTCCTTTCTTTTTTTCTATTTTTTTGTTATGGCATTTATTTATTGGATACAGGGTCTCACTATGCAGGTCAGACTCATAGTGATCCTACTGTCTCAGCCTCCCCAGTGCTGGAATTAAAGGCATGAACTACCACACCCAGTTTGGGGTCTACTAAGTACACCCTGAGTTCTAGGGCAAGCATGGGATATGATTCGAGGGATCGAACTTGGGCCCTTGAGCTTGATAGGTGGGTGTACACTGCTGGGCTATTTGCCCACTGCTGGGCTATTTGCCAAGCCTTATTTCTTTAAACTCATTCTCTTTGTGATTCTAGATAAGTGAGGTTGATACTAAACATAATCTGGAGACTTTAATATCTATAGCTCTAAAGCAGACATTTCACCTAAATTTCCAAGTATCTTCACAGAATTGCACTGGGATAGGTCTAGGAGGCTGTCTGACAAGCATAACATGCATGAAAACGTCTCACAGGCTCTCTACTCAGCTCCTCTCCCTTCTCACATTCATTGCCTTACTACCTTCTGACTCTTCTTCCTTCCTCTACATCGTCTTGTCTATGTTCTTTTAGACATGTGAGCAGGCTGCCCACTGTTCATTTGGACACAGGGAAGACTTTGGTACCAAACATCATTCACCTGATATTTCTCCAACAACATCACTTCATGCCTTTCCCATCTTCCTGCTGCATGACTGCACCATTTGCTGGCTCAGGCACTTTTTAATCACAGAGGCTTTGCATTTGATTTTCCTTCTGCCTGATACACTACTCTCCCCTCAGATACTATAGAGCTCTCTCAATCATAACATTTGGCTATTTCCATAGAGAGATTTTTTTTTCCTGGCTTTGGTATTCCCATTCTACCCTCCTTTTCTTCTTCACATTATTCTCTCTCTAGAGTTTATAATAATCAGGCAGATATACTCAACACTGAGCAGATATGCTTAAATTATGGTGATTAAGAACAGCACTTCTCCTGGAATCAGAATGCTTGTCTGCACCTATCCACTTAACTGCTTGTAAGTTGCATGACCTTGGCCATGATGTTCTGTATTTTTAGCCTCCATTTCTGGTACATGGGAAAGAAGATACCTAATTTAAAGTTTTGTAATGAGGATGAACTATGCCAATACACAAAAATTATATAACCTAGTACTTAACAGTAGTAGGTATTCACTTAGTATTATTAATTGACTACACAACCAGAAACGATGGACAGTGTAATCATAAGTACCTAGCTAATACTTCAGGATAGCTGATGCTTACAGTGAAGACACTGGGATAATTTTGGCCTGAATATAAATTTTAATTATAGAACCATCCATCTTTGCTTTTGTGAGCAGCATAATTAAATTCTCTGGTTCCTGGAATCTATACCTATGAATTTATAAAGTGAATTGTCTTTTTTATTTACTACAAATATAAGACAGCATAAAGTGTTTGACAGTTCTTCTTTGTAACTAGTTAAGTGTTTGCTAAATAAATGGCTATGATCATGTCAACATCGGGAGCTTCATTTATCCTCTTGCTTTCCCTGTGGATGTCTAAGGTCACCCAACACATCTCTGTGATCTATGCTTGCTGCAGAGCACCTGAGCTCTGTGCCCCATATGTCCCATCTTTTTCCCATTTCTTGGCATCTTGGCTCTTCTCAAAGTAACAAATACATTGAACACATCAGATATCAGTGGCTCATACTGTAATGTCACATAGTGAAGCAATGACTATTACTTCCACTTGTGCAGCGGCCTCTGTGCTCACTGTGTCCCAGGGATGCTCCAGAGAATGAAATCCAGCTATTGCCCACAGGCAACCCCCATTCCAGTGAAGCATTTCAGGACAATGAATTAACTCTCCATGGCTTCTTACTAAAAGAGAGACTTGATATAGCCACACTGTGGGAATTTGCAGGAGAGGAAGAGATTTGGGCTAAAAGTCATTTTGGGAAACAAAGTACACCAAAGCCAGAGAGTACTGGACCATATTTTTCTGCACTGGTCTCCTTTATTCATGGTTCCAGGTAAGCCTGTCAACTTCACTGCATTATTCTTGGGCAGGAAATCATGGGTGCTATACTCCTCGGTGGAGAGCTGAATGTGTTTGTGAAAGAGATGTGGTCCAGCTGGAAGGGGGTCACTGTATACATGACTTTGGAAGGTATTCCTCTCATGGGTGTCTTCCCTTGCTTTGCCGTCCAGTTACACAGGCATGTTGCCAGGGACTGAGCTCCCTGAAACCATAAGCCCAATTAAACCTTTCCTTCTAAGCTGCAGGTGTCAGATATTTGGTCCTTGGGAGACGAAATCTAGGAAACACAGTCACAAGACAACTCTTCTGGAAAGAACACTGGAGAGCTCATCCTCTTGCCAATAATCAGGACTAACTGTTGCCCCCACTGGTATTATCATTGCTCTTCCTGCTATCATAATTAATGTTATAATTACTAAGTATACTGTCTTCATTATTTTTAAATTACTTACCTCTATTTTCCATTATATTAATATTACTCCCTTTATTTATCTTATAATCCATTTTAATTGTT
Organism: Myocastor coypus; assembly: GCA_004027025.1. NCBI lineage: Eukaryota > Metazoa > Chordata > Mammalia > Rodentia > Myocastoridae > Myocastor > Myocastor coypus. The sequence continues at coordinate 9,883 of PVJA010041475.1, forward strand.
TTAAAATACCAAGAACACCTACAATATTTATATTCAAATTGTCAAATACAAGAAGTAAATGTCCACATTTAAGGAAAAAGGAAACGAAGAATTGTCAGCACACAGGAATCCATGCATTACAGTGACATTTCAGTTTGTCACTAGGAGCTTACAGACTTCCACTATAGTGACACTGAGTCAGCACTCCATTGTCCAGGGGACATGCAAGAGCTGGGCAAAGTACCATTAATCAACTGTCCAACCACAATCAGGCAGAAAATCATGTACAGGAAAGCAGTTGACACTTTAGCTAATTATCTATAATGGCTCACAAAACAGCCATCTGTATCCCCGAAATAACAATGCAGAAATATTTACATTAACATTATAGATTAGGACAAACCATCTATGACAGGCAGATGTTTCCTTGCTGTGCGCTGTGATGACAAACTCATCTGATTGCTTCACTGTTCTGTGGCTGGATAGATAAGGCAGCATGTTGGCACCTTTAATGGCATAGCCAGTTACAGAAGCTCCAATCTCAGGCAAAAACTTCATCTACAAACAGGAGCTTAGCCGACCTAGCAGACGAAGTAAGTTCCCAGATGCCTAGGGTCCCCTGTGGCAGCTGATCAGCTAGCCCTCACACTAACAAGTATTTCTGATATCGTAGATTTCAACTTTTTTTTGCTAATTTTCCTAACACAGATCTTTCCATAGTTTAGGGGTGAGTTAAGCAAGCTCTATTATCTGCAGCTTTTGCTCTTGGTTTTGAACACTTTTTTTTCCTCACTTCAGTCTTTCTGCTCTGTTTTGCACAGAGATTGTTACAGATAGTCATTTAAGAAGAGAGATGGAGGTACAAATGAAGAGATATTTACTGAGCACCCAGTAAATGCTTAGCCCTGTGCAACACAGTGTAAGGAAAACAACTTTCATTTACATGAGTTGCTGTGGGCTTAATGGGACAATCACAGGCTCTGTATTTGGCACCCAGATTTTCTTACTAATCCAAGCTCTATGTTGGAAAAAAAAATAATCCACTGCCCTCTATTGTCCATAAAGTCTTTTAAAAGTAAGTGAAATAATGAATGAAAAGCATCTCATTTTTGGAATACCACACAATAATACACATTTACTAAACAATATGTGTATTATCTAAAAGTTTGGTCCCTGAGCTTTCCATGGTATCCCCAACCCATCACCAGCAGTCTCTGTTCTGATAACTGGACACGTAGGCACATTTTCTGCTCATTGCGCCATAGGTTGAATATTATGCCTCTGTCTGGCTCCTCTCAGCAGGCCCTGCTATACTCTGTGCTTTTCCCAGCATGTGCAGATCTTTGAATGGGTAAGCAAACAGACTGCACACCAAAAAGAAGCACACGGAATTCAGTGTGTGTAAAATACACACACACACACACACACACACACACACACACACAGCACTTATAGCAGAGTATAACTTCTTGGAAATATTTTTAGAACCTTAAGGGCCAGCCAAATAGTGCAGTGAATTATAACACCTGCAAGCACACACAGGGGCTGGGGGTTCGATCCCAGGGCCTGCCGAGCTGGCCCTGCCCCCAGGGTCCACTGAGACAGCAATTGAGACCGGACATGTTTGTGCACACCTGTAATCCCAGCTCTTGGGAAGCTGTAAACGGAAGGATCACCACAAGTCCAATCTAATAGTGAGACCCTAAATATCCTATAGACCAGTAGTTCTCAACCTTTCTAATGCCGTCACCCTGCAATACAGTCCCTCATGGTGTAGTGACTCCAAACAAAAAAATAATTTTGGTGACTATTTCAAAACTGTAATTTTGCTACAGTTATGATTCAGAATGTAAACACCTGATATTCATTCTGTATTCTCATTGCTACAAATCAAACATAATTTAAACATGATTAATTAAAAAACAATATTTAATTATATGTTGAGAGATATTTATTACTGATTCCAATAAGTAACATTTCACCATGGCATAGCATGGTTTTAAATATGACAACAATTCCAAATAAATAACATTTTCCAATGGCTTTAGGCGACCCCTGTGTTTTGGTCATTTGACCCCCACTGGGTGGCAACTCACAGATTGAGAACTGCTGCTGTAGACCCTTCCCTAAAATACAAAAAAAAAAAAAAAAAAAAATGAAAGAAAGAAAGAAAAATATTTTTAGATCCCTGATTATGAATGCCTACTTCTGAGTTGTCCTAGCGAAGATCAGGAATAAAGAAGCTTCAGCAGCAGCCTAGTGTTTGGGGAGCAGGGTACGAATCTGGACTCAGAAAGCTAAAGAGAGTTTGCAAGTCATGGAGATGGGCTATGAGCATCCATGGAACCATGGCTGTCTTCCATACACTATCAGAACATGGAGCCTAAACTCTACCAAGGTGGGCTCGCTTGGCTAACGTTTGATTCTTGGCCTCTGGCTGACCTCACCATATCCAAATGGCACCAAAGGCCACACTGTTTGTTTTGCACCTGGTTACTTTTCAATAAACGTTGCCAGTTAGGCTGAAAATTTTATCCATGTGAGCACCAGACTGAGCAGGTATGGTAGAGGTCTTATGTGAAGTGAGTGGAAATAACAGGTCATGAAGTTGTTACCAAGTCAGATACCCAAATACGTCATCCCCCAAGAGAACTGATGTTTGTTACAGTAAATATCTCTCAGGCTGTGAGTGGATGGAATCTGTCACCATCATGCAGTTGAAGGGCCACTGAATATGACACACTTTTTGCACACTGAGCAGTGTGTCTTGAATCTTCCTGTGCCATATCTACAGCCATAATGGACAGTCTGGACGGTTCTCTCTTTCTTTACAAATGTCAGTGTTGTTAAAATTCCATACTCCTACAAGATCACTGCTCTTTATTATTCATTTATATTTATGTTCAGATTGGCATGTGATTTATAGATAATGTCAACTATGTTGTAGGATGATGTTGTACATTAAGAGAGAAATATATAACTTATATTCTCAACCCTCCAGCAGAGAAGCTTCATGATACTATTACTCTATAACATAGGTAATTGAGTTCAACATCACAAGAGAGAAATATATAGATAAATGTAAGCAACTTTAAATGTATCTCATATTTTTTCTCAGAATAATACAATAAATATCCTTACAACAAATAACAAGACATAAACACACAAGTATCTTTCAAATGCAGCTCAAACACATTAGCAAATATTCTATCTTTATATCTGGGTTCATCAGCTTATTCTAGGCAGATGTATCAATCTGGCAGTGTCAGCCAGGAATCCTTGCACCAGCATGGGAAGACGAGAGGAGCTGCATCATTCCACTGGGTGCTCCCTCTGATGTGTCTCTCAAGGATGAACATGGATACAACATCACTAATGAATGGAGAGCTAACTAAGTCTCAGCACTCTGGCTGGTGTACAAAATGCAAACTGTCAGTGAGGTAGTTGGGGCAGGCACTAGCACCTCCATCACTGGGCCACGGCTGAGTCTGAATCTGCCAGCTCCACAGGAAGACATGATGAGCTGATCATAGCCTACACTGCGGTTACAGAATAGCTCCCATAGATTTTCTAATGGCAACAATCTATTTCCATTAAAGTCACATTTCTGTAGAGAAAATAAAACTTCCACAGTGTCACATGGAATATGTATTTTACATTATTAGTTATCCCAGAATTACATTATAATCATAAGCAACTTTTCCAACTGAAATCCTTCAGATTCACAGGTCAAGTATAGATTTAAATATAAAAGTTTTCTTTAAAAAAAATGTTGAAATGTAAACAGACTTGATTATTCGACATTTACATTTAATTTTAAAGACAATGACTTTTGAATAATGTAAGCAGGGTATATTCAATGTCTAGCACTTGCATTCAGAAACAGTATTGTTAAGATTTATTAAGATTTAATTGATCTCTGTGTGTGCATGCATGCCCTCTGTGTGTATTAGTACATGTGTACTAATACATAGGTATACTAACTGATAGGTTGGGTTCAATATTGTGGAAAATCGCATTTGTGCATTTAGGATCATGCATGTTACATGAAACATTATTGAGTTATTTTTTCAAAACAATATCATAGTTTATACTATTCATATTCGCTACTGTAAACACACATGTTTATTCAATGTTTCTTGGTTAAAAGCCTCCAAGGCTCACTGCTTCTCTCATAGGACACATCTGTGTATCATTTCAGATTTCTTTATACTGTTGCACCTAGTACAAATTATACATACAAAATAGATAACATGAATATACTACTAATTTCTATCATTTTTTTGTAAGTAGCAGTTGATATTTAAATTTTTTTACTTTAAAATGGAATATGTATTTTATATTGTTAGTTATCCCAGAATTATAACCATAAGTTATTTTTCCATCTGAAATCTTTCATATTAACAGGTCAAGTATAGATTTATATATACAAGCTTTTTTTTAAAAAATGTTGAAATGTGAACAGACTTGATCGTTTGATCTTTACATTTAATTTTAAGCACAATAATTTTTGAATAATATAAAAAAGGCATATTCAATGGCTAGCAGTTGCATTCAGCATCAGTATATCTGAGGTATAATACTATTGTATATCATATCTATATGATATTTACAATCTGAGCAACTACATTGAGGATTAAAAATATGCAATATAACAACTATGGCTGACTATCTTTCATCTTGTTCTTTCCAATGTATACCATCTCTCATGTCTTATCTATTATTATTATCTCTCTATAAAATGAATGTAACACTTAAAAGTAAAAAGGACAAAGCAAAAAGTGATAGCTTTTACAAAGCAACAATAGTTTTTAAAGCAGAACTGTCATTGGATCCACTGCCTACATTGGGAGAAACAAAACCCAGCATTGACATAATCACGTTGATTGCTCATAATTATTACTTATTGGTTCACCTAGTTATTGTTATAGAGGGATGTGACCCTGGGCTGTATTGAATGGTGGGCAAGTGCTGTACCACTGAGATAAATCTCTGGCTCTGATTTACTTTCTTTTTTTTAATGCATTTAGTATAAGTCTAAAAGGTCTCACTATACACATCAGCCCTTGTAGTGATCCCCCTGTTTTCAGCCTCCCAGGTGCTGGGATTACAGGCACATGTCACCATGCCCAGTCTCAGTTGTCTCAGTGTGCTCCAGGGGCAGGGCCAGCACAGCACAAAGGGGATTCAACCCAGTACCCGTGTCTAAGCAGACACTTTAGTCTGCTGAGCAATCTGGCTGGCCCTTTCCTTGCTTTTTAAAAAATAACATTATTCAGAAGACGTTTGTAGGAACAATAAAGTCGCAATAAATATTTTTAAATCATGAGGACACAACTCCAAATTACTTGAGATAAAAACTTTATAACCAATGGCTGAAAAAAATAGATATGTAGTTAGATATAGATATACATATATACATCTGGTGCTATAGATAAAAGACATGTTACTTATAGGGTAAGAACAAACCAAGACTATGCATTTGTTCGCAAAAACTCAAAGAACAAATTGCCACAGATAATCAAGAAAGTACTAAAGAAATAGGCATAAAATACTACATCCAAGAAGAACAGTCTTTCAGAAAAAACAAAAAGATAATTTCTGAAGCAGGAAACTTAAAAGAATTGCTCGAGTAAACTTGTTCTGAAAGAAATTCTAAAGGAAGCACTTCAGACAGATAAAAATGAGTTCTGTACAAAGTTGGACCCTGAGAAATGAAACACATTAGAAATAGTAAATGCCAAAAAGTATATGTGGCTTTTTTCTAATTTTAATATATATCATCATTAAAAGTAGAAAATTAATATATGGTGCAATTTTCAATGTATATATACATTATATATAAAATATATTTTTACAACTATAATATAAATAGGAGGCTTAAGTTTAGAGAAAAAAGGTATTAGTTTTTTCAAGTACACTGGAAAACTGTCAAAGTATATTTATTAGAATAGCATATGTGTATATAGTAGTAACTCTGTTCATGAATTTATTTCATTCCATGATTCTAAAAAAGATGACCATAGTGTATCCCTCTACCTATTAAAATTCACAAAGATAAAATCATGCCAAATGCTTCTGTTTTCAACACAAGCCATTTATATACAAAAGTGTTCATGATTTGAGGTACCACTGAGTACACACCAAAAACATGTGTGTGTGTGTGCGTGTATGTGTGTGTGTGTGTGTGTGTGTGTGATATATATGCCAAACAGCCAAGAGTTCCATTAAAATAACATGTGAAAATATTCATCCCATAGAAATCAAACGATTCACAAACCAAGCAATTCCCATGTGGAAAAAAGCAAACAGGAAACTAAGGAACAAAATGTATGACAAATATTGGGAAAGGTTCAAGTGAGAATGCGAGTGAAAAGTGGGGGAAGAAGGGACAAGAAAACAGACTGAGAGGGAAAAAATGTAGACAAAGCTTTAGGAAGGGTGGTTAAGGGATAGAAGGCAATTTCAAAAATAAAAACAAGATACAACATGTACAGGTACGAACTCTGTGAGATTAAAGTTAGTACTATGTATATGTAAAGTGTACCAACAAAACAAAAAGAAACAAACACAATTAATGCCAAAATTAACAACAAAGTGAGAACAACAGCACACAATGGAGAAAAACAAATGCTAGCTTTTTTATTTTTAAAAAGAATCCATCATAAGTTTATGTTAATGAAAAATTACAATACATAAATGATCTAAATACAAGTAAAATAAATAGGTTTTCAGATTCTCTTTTTTTTAATAAAGATTCATTATAGGATAACCTCAGGTAACTCCTTTTAAATACAAAACCATAAATAAGCTTATATTAAATTTAAAGTGAAATTTTTGTACAAAACAAAAATGGAAAAAAGCTGGCTGGCTAACATATTCTTAGATAAATTTAACTTTCAGTTTTGATGACATAAAGATGAACTCACCAAGTTGAGTTCTAACAGATATTGCAAGAGACATCTTGTCCCTAAATAAATTCAAAATAAATTTTAAAAGGACTTACAAAGCACAAAAGAGACCAATGTAAAAGCATAGAAGCAATGGACCAGTGAGATAGTCCAGTGGTCCAAAGTGGTTGCTTAGGCAAGCTTAGGCAAGTGCAGGGACTGAGGTTTAAACCCTCACACCACATGCTGTGCCAAGCTTATCCCCAGGGAGTGCTGAGCAAACCACACACACACACACAAAAAAAAAAAAAAAAATGTTAGAAGCAACTAGGGGCTATCCTTACAGGTGAAATAAAATCAGGCCTACATGTGTGTAAACACTGCATTGTCTCCTTTAGTGTAAGAAACTGAAAAATTAAGATCCAAAAGTGTAATTGATTTTATGAAAGGAAAAGAAACTACTAGGTAAAGGATAAAAAAAGATGGAATGGGAAAAGGATAACTATACTACTAATTTCTAATGGCTTATTATAAGGAATAGTTAATTCTCAATATTTTTGACTAATTTTACATGCTTAAATGTGGAAATTTAAATAACTACTCTAAAAATAACAATATGCAATATAACAACCATTGTTAATTTTCAATCATCTTGTTCTGAAACTCTGTATCAGTTTTAATATTTTTCCTCATCTTTTCAAATAAAATATGAAAAAAGTCATAGAAAAACATGTCATTTTAGTATAACAGAATTAAATAATTACAGAGATCATTTGTAAATTTCCAAATATTAAGACAGTAACATTGTACAAAGCAGTCCATGAGCTAAGGAAGAAATATGAAAGGAAATTATAAAATTTTTTGAATTAAGTGAAAATGAAAATATAATGCATCAAAATTTCAAAACAAGATGACAGTTAAATCAGTGTTAATGGGAATTTATACCATCCAATCTTAAGGCCATAAAGCAATAATCTAACTTATCACTAAAAGAAACTAGAAAATAAGGTCAACTGAACCTAAAGCCGGCAGGAGGAAATAATATATAATAATAAATATATTAAAATAATAGTGGCTAGCGAGATAGCTTAGTGGTGTAAAGCATCTGCTTAGGCAACCACAGAGA
>PVJA010041476.1:0-17862 GCA_004027025.1 Myocastor coypus
ATGCCATGTGTTGAGCCTGTAATTCCAGCACTGAGGAGGCTGAGACAGGAGGATCATTATGTGTCCTAACTGCATAGTGAGACCCTGTTGGAATAGGTAAGTAGGTTAGATAGATAGATAGATAGATAAATAGATAATTTTTTTTAAAAAAGACCTAAAAAAACCCCTTACATTGTGATGTTACTCATGATAGAGAAATTGCAGGTATAATTGGTTAAAAGGAGGTTGTACAAGGTGCGAAGGGAATTTAATGTACTTGATACCCTTATGTGTGTAGCAACAGGCAGAGACTTAAACAATACCTTGAGCCACATTTCATCTCTAACTAAGAAAGCAAAGAAGTTCATCATCCTACCTAACTTTTCTACCAAACAGTAACCCTGCAGACACACAATTAGGACTGCCATGATGCCTTCCACAAAATCTCAATAGTTGCAGAAGTTTCCAGGAGTCCAAGGCCAAAAATTCTGCTCACGTGAGATAAAATCTTAGATGTGAACATCTGTACAAATAAAAAAATGTTATATAATGCTAAGGTAAAATAGCACAGGGTAGATATTCATATTTCAAAAAAAGAGGACTGGTGGATAGAGAAGAATCAGATCAAAGTAAGCCTCAAATACCAGCAGGATGGACATTAAGTTCTGTAGCTGTATAGGGGACACTGGGTCCCACGACCATGAGCTTTTGGAGTGAAGAAGGCCTCGGATGGCCCCACCTGTGTGGTCTTCCTTGCTGTAGCCCACATCGTCTGCCTCTTAAGCTTGCTTCATACAAAGTTTGTATATTTCCTTTCGCTACATTTCACATTCCTGGCATCTGTGACTTCCCGGGGAGCAGTTTCTGTGCACTGCCTCTCAGGGATTCCCTGCCTGACCTATCTGGACTTCGTTTGAAATCTGAGTTCAAGCCTCCTTTACCCCCAACTCTTATATTCTTCTTGCCAGTAAAACCATTTTTACCTGGAGCACACCAATGTCACCTGACACAGACAACAGACCCACTTGGATCATGGCTGCAGTGTCTCCAAAGTCCATGAATATCTGAGCACAGTGAAACAAACCCTGCACAACCAATACTCTAGGAGACGTTTGAGCTGAGGTGTCTAGATCTCTCTTCTCGTATGAAAGCCTGACACTTCCACAGCCCTGAGGCTGGGATGGTGGTATACTGCTAACGGCCAAGTTACTCTCTAGGTATATCTGTCAGTATTCCTGTACAATAACCTTGTTTTCTATTAAATGTTCCTAATTTTTCTAGCAATCATACTTTCTGTGGCCTCTATTTTACATGACCTTAGTTTTCAGTCAAAATATAATTTCCTCAAAAATTTTTTCCTCTATTTTTTTGCCTGAAACTCTCCCTGTGAATCCAGCTAAACACAACCACGGATATGTCTTACACAGTCTGAATTTTGAAGTATCTTCATATTTCTTTCATCAAACCATTTTGTCCATTGCCATGAGTCTGAATTTCCTGCAAAGTTTCAGAACATGAACAAACTATAAATGATTTTTTTTTCAGAACATGTTACATATGACTTTTGTCCAATTCACAATCAAATGCTTGTACACAGTTAAAACCTCCTGAGCCTGGCCTTTGCTGTCTGCATTATGGTCAGCATTCTGGTTGACTGAGGTGTGGCTAGAATTGCCCATCAGGTTGCTTACAGTGTGCTAGGGCTCTTTTACCCTCATCTCTAAGCTCTTATAAATTCTTTGCACCAATGCCAAATGCTTTAGAACCAGGAAGACTCACAATAGTGGCTTCATTTTGTTTGTTTGTTTTACTTTTTGTTGGTACCAGGGATTGAACTCAAAACCTTACATTTGCCAGGCAGGCGCTTATTCTATGAGCTATCTCCCTGGCCTGTGACTTCACTTCTGATTCCAGCTTTCTGTACTGCTTAACTTCCCCAGTGTTGAAATATGATACTCTACACCCAAAATTTAAAGGGGAGTTGTATAACTGGGCTCACAGTTTCAAAGGAATTTACGGTATGAATGGCTGCCTATAAAGGATAAAAATTATACAACACAGGTATATCATGGGCAACATGCTTAGTTTACGGCAGCCAAGTCAAGGAAGGGAAGAATTTTAGCCAAGAAATGGACCCGGAAGTACTTCTGTACCCAAAGTCACACTTGGTGAACAGCCCAGAACATTCTGCAATGCTTTCTATCGGGGGTCCCTTAAGTTAATCAAACTGGTGTTCCATCCAAACCACCAAAATAAGTATTTAGTGTTCTGTAGCAGTTCAGCCTTATTTTGCTTAGTGTTTATCTCTTTCCACTGCAAATTAAACTCAGGAGATCACCACAAATTATCGACACTATTTATATTTACATGATCCATAACACAGAGTCTAGGACAATAAAATATGTTGTTAAGTGAAACACTAAAGAGAAAACAAGCTATGTTACAACACTATCTAGGAGTCTAAACAGCACTTATTACTGGTAATAAATGTCCCCAAACTGTACTAATCAATACTCATAACAGGAACATTTATTCTGTATTATGAAATTCACATATGGATTTGAGAAGCAACAGAAATAACTTTTTTTTTATTACTTTCCTGTGCAGAAGTGACTGATAACAGTAAACTAGGAAAACCTGTGTCTTCAGAGAGGTTAATGTTTCTCCCCAACTGTCAGAATTACTTCCTTAGGACCCATCAAAGGGCACAGGACTGGGTCAGTTCATGACCCCATGTAAACATTTAGCTACTCTTTCGCTCTCCCTATTTCTCTCTTAGCTTCCCTCAATACTTGCAGCAGAGACATCATTCAATAGAAGAAAAAGATTAAGATTTGCTCTCGGACAGGAGCTGAAAGGTGTGGAGAATGCACAGGATTTTGAAAACTCGAATTCTGACCCCAACTCAAACACTAATAGCTTAAATGAAAGCAACCATGTAGTCTCTGTTTCTCCTCTGTATGTTTGTGCAGAGAGTAGAACTTAGAGCCAATATCCCTGTTAGTTAATAAGGAGTTATTGTTACGGTGGTAATTTTCAATAATTTTCCTTGTCATAAGCAATTGTTTGTTTGAAACCCTGTGCTAACCAAAAATGTCAGACAACTGAATACTTTTGTTGATTCATGTTTAGACTGTTTCCTCAGCGTCATTATCTCCACAGAGCCTTGTTAACTATGGGTGAGGTCACAGGACTAGGACTAAGCTGTGCCTGTGGTCTTCCACTCAGGACATACAATGTTCACCCTCACTCACATTCTTACTGCAGAACTGGTGTTCTCTCCTAAGTACCTGATGTACTATATCCTTCATCATGAATAGACAGCTGCCTTCTCCACACGCCTTGCTTCCCAAGCATCCATAGTGAAGCCCTCTACTAGTTACTTACTCAGAAGTAAATCATGGCCTCCCACCCTTACTTCTCTCTCCAGCTGCTTAGCATCTTCTGAGACCACACCACTTGCTTGCAAGCAGTGCACCATGGGAGCCATGAATGAGCCAATAATTTCTTAAATTCACTGAGTATTGATTTATGAGCTTTCTTGTTGGTTATCCACTGCTTCCAACCTTGATTGATTCTCCACACTTGGTGTGTTCTTCATTTTGCTACCTCCAGCTTTTCACACATCCACAGCTTGTATTGTTCTGCTTCGAAAGCTAAAACTCCTGATGCGTATTAAATTGATGGATCACTGTGATCATGTTCAAGGTAGGTATTTTACAGTCTTTCCTATAACTCTATCATAATAAGACACCATATATAATAAGAGATGATTCCTGTTCTCAAGGAGCACAACTATTGCTAAGGAAGCTTACAAATAAGCAGCAAAAGCCAAATTCATGCTGAATTTTGTGTAATGGTCTACAGTATCAGACATAAAGGAAAAATAAAGCAAGAGACTTGCAAAGGTATCCAATGGCAAATCACACTTGAGTTGGGTCTCAGTGCATGGAATCCAACAAACCATAAATGGAGGGCATTCATGCGTATCTTTATGCATTCCAGTTGTAGAGCTGTGTTTCAGGATGACAGGACTGAGCAACTGACCGTCATAAAATAGGGCAGCGATGAGTTGAATGACTTAAGATAATGTGATCAAGGTTGAATCTTCTAGGTAGAATATGTGGGTGGAAATGATAAGATTGTACATCATTTCCTATCAGAAATGAAAAGTTACTGTAGTTTCAAAGTTGAGGAATGAAGAGTATATATAAAATATCTCTGCAAGTAACACAGAAGCCCGGTCAGAGAGGCTATAAACTGAAAAAAGATATCTCCATTTACAAAAATACTGCCTAAGAGAAACTAGAAAAAAACCTGTAACAATAATAGTGGTCTGTCATAAAGTGTTGGAAAAGAACTCTGTAGATGGAATTGATGGTGCTCTTGATAAAATAAAGTTTATTCTGAAGCTTAGAGATCTAGACAGACATAACTTCCACCTGAGAGATACATAAGGAAATAAATGCAGAGGTGGAGAAAGAAATAACCATTTTGGTTCTCTGGAAATAACAGCATTATTCTAACTTAAACTTTTGCAGAGTTATTTGCAAAAAAAGTTGAATAGTTAAAAATGAAGAGTTCACTTCTCTGCACATATCTGAAACCATGAGTCTAGCTATGGTTCCAAAGAATCTTTGCAGGATAGAAGTCCTGATTTTTCTTTTTTCTTTCTTTCTTCTTCTTCTTTTTTGTAAATGGCCATTCAGCCCATCCTGGAGGCAGGACTGGCACAGCATGTGGTGCTGAGGATCGAACCATGGTCCCTGTGGTTGCCTAAGCTTGCCTAAGCACGTGCTTTAGACCACTGAGCCATCTCGCCAACCCAAGACCTGATATTAACAAACATAAATTGATATCTGTGGAAATGAAGAAGTTTTGAAATCAACAACAAAAAAAAACAAAAGAAAAGCAAAATGTCTAAAGTCAAACTCCGAAAAATTCTACCAGGTTAGGGGCGAGAGTGATGGAGACGTGGGTAAGAACTTTGGGATTCAGAGGCGTGGAGAGTGGCTTCCTAGCGGCTCTTGCTTTGCTGACTCCACAAGTTCAAAAGTAGGATCAGGGGAACAAAAATACAGAACGGTTTGCCATTAAGAGTCAGAACATAAAACTCTGCCCTGCGTTCTGCAGCTTCTTTCAACTTGGCAGAGCTTTTTCTTTTCTATTTAATGTCCTTCTGAGCAACATATGGAAACTTTTCAGTTGTGATGAATGCTACCATTGATCTCTATATTGAGGGGTGGAAGCGTTAATAGTAAATATAAGGAGTCAAACTCTATAAACACTAAGCTTACTTATTTTATGTTCTGTGTAGCTCATTGTTTGTCCCTGAATTTTATGCTTAATGTGAGTGGAGGCATTAAAACTCAGATGAAACTCAACTGGTTTTCTTTGTTTTGTCTTTTTCTTCCTTCTTTCTTTCCTTCCTTCCTTCCTTCCTTCCTTCCTTCCTTCCTTCCTTCCTTCCTTCCTTCCTTCCTTCCTCTCTCTCTCTCTCTCTCTCTCTCTCTCTCTCTCTCTCTCTCTCTCTCTTTCTTTCTTTCTTTCTTTCTTCTTTCTCCAGTATTAGGGATTGAACACACGACCTTGTGCTTGCCAGGCACGTACTATTTCATTTCTTTACAGGGGTGCATTTAATGTTCGGGGAAACCCCTAGCCTTCAGCACACCTGCGCCTGCACTCCTGCTTAGCTGCCCTGAGCTCTGTACACCACAGGACCATCGGGACTGGCATCCTTCTGAGCCTGGGGTCTTCATGACTGAGGAGGTCATGCTCTACTCAGCCAGTCCCGGGCACAGATCCAAGAGCTTCACAGAGATAGAAAAAAAGCGTACCCACCAGTCTCCATGGATTCACTCAAGGTCCCCATGAGGATGGGGTGGGAGGCAAGAGCACTGCGACTTGGGGCAGCACCACGGGTTTCCACAGGTCTGAAGTGCTAAATGTCCCCGGTCCGTGTGTAGCAGCTGTGAGCATTAAACAAAGGATGACCAGAAATACAGTTACTCAAGATGTTTGTAAATTCTTTTCTATAAAGACCTATTGAACCGGGCATGGTGGTGCATGCATGTAATCCCAGCACTCTGGAGGCTGAAGCAGGAGGATCAGTGTGAGTTCGAGACCAGTCTGGGCACAAAAATGAGCTCAAGGCCAGCCAGAACTGCATAGTGAGACCCTGTCTCAAAAAAGACAAAAAAAAAAAAAAAAGAAAGACCTACTGTGTGACCTAGAAATCCCATTGCTTGACATAGATCCAAAGGAAATGAAATCACTAAGGTGAAAGGGCGTGCGTGTTGCTCTGCTTATTGTAGAACTGTGCCCAATAGGAAAGAAATGAGCGCAACCTCTGCTTCCATCAGCTGATGAATAGGAGAAGACATTGTGGTCCCTATGTGCCTTCAGAGCTCATCTTTTATAAAAGGCGTATTTAGTACAGTATCTACAGGGTCTCACTACACAGATGAGAATGGTAGTGATCTTCCTGCCTCAGCCTCCCAAGTGCTGGGATTGCAGGCACATGCACCACCGCATCAAATCTCAGTCACTGTCGCAGTGTGCCCCAGAGGGACGGGGCCGAAAGGGTAAGCCAGGGATCAAACCACGGATGCTGCTCCTGCCTATGCAGGTGCTTTCATTCACAGAGCTATCTGGCTGGCCTGGCATTACTACTTCTGAGCTAAGTCAGGGGCAGCATCCCCCAGGCAGCAGATCCTCTCATGCAAGTTTAGTGTGAAGAGCAGTTGCTCATTGCTGCGGGACGGACTAGAGGAAAAGGTAATTGGCTGATCATGGGCAGCCGTTACATCACTAGGTAGAAGAGGGAATTCATGCCGTCCCATTAATAGCACAGCACGATGGCTAGTGACAATGACAAAGCACATTTTCTTTTATGTTTGGAAGTAGGACTTCAAATTCTTTTTATTATTTGATGTGAATAATTAGCTGGGTGTGGTGGCACACACCCTGTAGTCCCAGTGCTCGGGAGGCTGAGACAGGAGGAGTGTCGTAAGTTTGAAACTAAGCTGAGCTATGACATGATTCTAAGTTCAGCCTGAAGTGCATAATGAGACCCAGTCTCAAGAAGACCAAAAAAAAAACAGCTCACTTTGAAGTGACAAATATGCTTGCCTTTACTTGGATATCAGACAGTGCATGTGATACATGTATATGTATGAAAGCATCACATATTTTCTGGGTAGATCTGTACAATTTTTATGTAGAAGTCAAAAAGCAAGAAGAACAACCCTGAATATTGCACAATATACATTTTGACATCTGTGGGGAATATTAATATATAAGAGAATTCACATGGAGATGAAACAAAGATCTTAGAGAAAAACAAGAAAGAATAGGCCCTTAGTAAACTATAGTTGTATAAACTTTCTTGAGAAAATTCACTAAAATATGTTATCCAAATCTTATGCTGAATTTTATTTTTTTAAATCCTAATATCACAGTGATATTTTACTTCTTAATTTAGATTTCTGCAATGAAGAATATAATAAATGAAAGTCATAGAAATTGTTATTTTGTTTGTTTTTATAGAAATCATTTTTATATTTAAAAAAACATTTGCTATTGGAGAATATCTGGATTTGAAGTTCTGCTTGTTCTCTCTGGCTTCCTTACCAAATTACTGGTAGGGGTCAGTGAGATAGTTCAGTAGGCTAAGGCGCCTGCTTAGGCAAGCTTAGATGGTTTGATCCCCAGCACTACATGCTGCACTAGCTCCGCCCCCCAGGGCAGGCTGAGCCAGCCACACACACACACAAAAATTTAAATGATCGGTAGAGGCCCTGAGAGTGCTATTGCTGTGGGGAAAGAACCCTGAGCTCCTAGCACATTTTCCCTCTTTTGCTTCACTGACCCACTTGGTCTAGTCCAGTTTACAGAACCGAGACATGTAGCTGTGATTCACGTAATCATTATGTTAAGGACTCTAGAAGTCACGAATTCTAAAAAGGTGTTTCAGGGCCAGTGAGATGGCTCAGTGGACTAAGTGCCTGGTTAGGCAAGCGCAGGGAACAGGGTTCGATCCTTGGCACCACAAGGCTTGCTGGCCCTGCTCTGGCGGTGCTGAGCCAGCCACCAAGACTGAGCGTGGTGTTGCACGCCTGCAATCCCGATGCTGGGGAGGCTGAAAGCAGAAGGATCACTAGAAGTGCGAGTGCATAGTGAGACCCTGTGCCAAATACATACACATAAATAATAATAATAATAATAATAATAATAATAATAATAATAATAATAACATAACTCAAAGGTAGCTCAGGAAGTAGCTTGGGCTTCATTCTAATTCACCTATTTGATGATTTTATTTCATCTATTTATCTTTTTGAGACAGGGTCTTATTATGCAGTTCAAGCTGGTCTTGAGTTCACTTTTGTAACCCAGGCTGGTCTTGAACTCACACCAATCCTCCTGCTTCAGCCTCCCAAGTGCTGGCACTATAGGCGTGTGCCACCACATCTGACCATTCAATGATTTTAGGTTGGACCGACATCGTAGATGGGCCTACAGGTGAAAGCCACAAAACGCCTTGTAAGTGATTGATCATTGGGTTGAAACTTGTTAAGAAATAAAGGAAAACTTAAAGGAGATGAGGAGGGAAACTCCTTCAGGAGTCTTCGCAGTTGCAGGAAGATGTGTGAGAAGCGAAAGGGTCCCATTCATGTAAGGCAGTCATAGTTCATGATTTGGTGGGGAGTGGAAAATCAGTGTTCTGATTATTTCCAAACAGTGGCCTTGGGTGAGGTAGAGTGTTCGACAGGAGAAGTTTCATGTCTGTTGCATTAAGCTTGGACATCCTTGGTGAAACCTGGTGAATAGGGCATTTTTATAAGCCATCACAGTTCAACCTTAAGTGAAAATTTGGGGAAGGTACAATTAGAGCCCTGCATTTACATCTGGAAATGTTATGATGAAATTCTCATCAATTTGGGCATAACAATTGTAAGGTTGGTCTTTCCTATTACTGAGCTGTCTGTTATAAATTACAGATGCAAAAGACTTTAGGTGGTAGTATGTGTTTCTTCTAGAGCAGAATCATATCCACACATACAGAGCCATCAGATATTTATAGGTTTTTGTTCTTATAGGAAAATTAGCTGCACTACCACAAAACAACTCCCCAAACTCCACCAGAAATAACTTCTTGGGCTGGAGAGATAGCTGGGCAGGCTAAGTGCCTGCTTCGCAAGCTTGAGGACCCCAGTTTCATCCCTGGTATCACATGCCGTGCCAACCCTGGAAACCCCGATGCACTGTGCTGGCACCAGAATGGGGTGCGCAGCTGTGCACCTGTAATCCCAGCATGAGCAGGCTGAGACAGGAGGATCACTAGGAGGATGAACTGTGCAGTGAGACCTTATATCAAAGTTTTTTTTAAAAAGGCAGAACTTCTGTCATTAATACAAAAAATTTCCTTGTTCTCATAATTGTAATTTTTTAAATTTTTCATTTTTTTTTCACGATTCGAGCAATTTGATAATAACTAGAAGGGAAGAGGACATTAATGATTCTAAAAGTGCCTCAGAGTAAGAAATGTTTGTGGGGCCAGGGAGATCGCTCAGTAGAATAAGGTCCCGCCTGGCGAGTTCAATCCTCGGCACCATAAATAAATAAATAGATAGATAAATAAATAAATAAATAAATGTTTGTGAGGAAATTAATTCATCATGAATCATTTGACCATAAATAAATAAATAAATGTTTGTGAGGAAATTAATTTATCATGAATCATTTGATTCTGAATTCACATTTACATATACATACCTCTTGCAAATTTTATACAGTACTTTGCCAAATAAAATTCACATACTTAATTCATGTTTTGAGCTACATACAATGAGAGCCTCACAGATTTAAATTTAGACGTTGCACATCATGTCATATAGGACAGGAAAATCGCATAAAGTTCCCTTGATTTCTTCACTTGTTTCTGTTATGAAATGCCAGCCCTGGGGGTGATGTTGGAAAGTGTGTGCTTTACGTTGTGTGTTCCCTGACTCAGAAGCTATTCCAAGGGATGAGAATCATAAAAGTGAGCCCTAAATTCTGAAGGCTCTGCTGAACTGGATCGGACTGGCCCAGCGCTGGCTGCTCGCCAGCGGCCTCCTCCCCCCCCTCCCCGCACTCGCCCATATTGATCTGATGGCCTTGGAGCAACACATGCAGAATAACCATCTGTGACAGGTGTGGCAGCAGGTGCCGTCCCCACTCAGCTGGCTGCTGCCCCGATTAGGACTTCGGCTGTTTAGAGCACCTGGCGACCACGACGTGTCTCCATGCTCTGTGTAGAAAAGAAATGAGTTTCTCAAAGTTTACAGGTGAGACACGGCTAAACTCACCAGAACCCATCAGAGCTCACTGGCCGCAGTGAACCCCAGGGTGGACCAGGTGGACCCAAACAGTCCTGACCTCTGCCATTAAGCCAGAATTCAAGGTGAGAGTAGCCGTTGGTATACACCCAGTCAGGCCTAATTACAGATATGAGGAGAGAGGTCTGTATAGGAAGACACTAAGTTGCTGAGACGGCAGCTGTGGAATTTTTTTTTTTTCTTCCTTGCAAGGGCCAGTGATATAGCTCAGTGGACTAAGCTCTTGCTTAGGTAAGCACAGGGGCCAGGCACTGCATGCGACACTTGCTCCCCCACTGGGTGCACTGAGCCAGCAATGGAGCCTGGGCATGGTGGTGCACGCCTGTAATCGCAGCACTAGGGAGACAGAAATCAGGACGATCACTAGGAGTCCAAGTTATGTAGTGAGACGCTGCCAAAAAACAAAACATAAAATTTCCTCTTGCAAAATCAAGCTCCAAGACTACAGACGGTGGCTGATTGTTTCTGAAGCCGTGGGCATTGAACGTTTCTGAATGTCATCCAAAGAACACCTGAATGACTCCAAGTTAACCCTAAGTGCAGAGAACTGTCGCTGTCGTTGAACTGGTCACGAGACACGTTGCTCTCTCCTGTGTCCAATAAGTTGGCTGGATCCACTGTGTCAGTAGGGACTACAGCAATGTGATGTTGGCCTAAACTCATTGTTTGAAAAAGTGTTCTGATGTCAAGGGATCGTCAGTAGTCCATTGCGAAGTTAAATCAGCACACAGCTAGCCTGAATGGAAAATTTTTGAAGAGGGCCAGGCAGATAGCTCAGAGGACTAAAGCGCCCGCTTAGGCAGAGCATACTGATCAGGATTGGATCCCTCAGCTGCCGTGCCGGCCCCGCGTCTGGGGCACCCTGAGACAGCAATTGAGACTGGGTGTGGTGGTGTGTGTGTCTGTAATCCCAGCACTTGGGAGGCTGGACACAGAAGGATCACTGCGCGTCTGATCTGTGTAGTGAGACCCTGGAGCCCCGTACTAAATAAATTTTTAAAAAAGAGAAAATTAAGATGAGAAAATGGATAAACAAGCCTTATCCAAACACGAATTGCCATCCAAATGACTTGACAAGGCAACGGATTCTTCCAAGGCTGAGGATGAAGTCGTTCCTTCTGCACTCTCTTTGCAAAGAAACAAAGATGATAGTTCTTTGAATGCCAGGGATCTTGTTATTACAGTAGAAGAAAACCGATGCCCAGAAGTGATGGCTGGAGTTCCCATCAGCACTTGCCAGCTGGTTAATACCA
This sequence comes from Myocastor coypus, assembly GCA_004027025.1. Lineage (NCBI taxonomy): Eukaryota > Metazoa > Chordata > Mammalia > Rodentia > Myocastoridae > Myocastor > Myocastor coypus. The sequence goes on from PVJA010041476.1 coordinate 11,615, forward strand.
CCAACTTCTTCCAGAATGGCTCCTAAAAACGGGCCCACTTACGATGCAAAACTTGGTCTGACAATTCGCCAGGAGGGTTAGATTTCAGTCCTGGAACATTTTGCACACGTTTGGCTTACTTCATTGAAGGAATCCGCAGCCTGTGCCTGGGCGCTTGTCGGCCTCCAGCCCACACATGCTGCAGTGATACGTAGATGTTCAGCAGGACCGAGGCTGGGGTGCCAATCTGGAGCACAGTAGGTTTGGGTATAATTACCTCAGCACGATAAATGAGAGGCGTTCAGGAGCTCAGCCATCGCCAGGATGCTCTCCTTGAAATGGAGAAAACAGATGGCTATTTTTCAGGGCCCTCTCGCGCCCTGCTAGAGAGACTGGAGATGCGCTCTTGGATGCGGTTGTGGGCTGGAACCCATCGGAGAGTAGTGAGAGCTTGTTTGACTCCATTATCAGGGCCCGGAATGCTGCTAATTGCTGATTTCATTGTGGTAACAGCCAAAGCTCTCAGATAGTAAGGACGGTGTGAGGTGGAGAAAAATCTATCACTAAGGGAGGAGAGAGAAATGGGGCTGTGCTCCTGTCAGGGAAAGGGGGTTCCCCGGCTGGTGGGTGAGGAAGGCTGGGGACCCCGAGGCGGAGGTGCAGGTGCAGCACCTGATGGCCCAGCCTCAGTGGGAGAAAGAAGGCTGCGCTGTGCCTGTGCCCATAGCTGGGCGGGGAGGTCGGTTCTGCCAGTAGATCACTTCAAAGGCCGAGCCAATGCTTCGTCCTGCCAGGTCAGGGCTTGCAGGATCATCCCGCTGGAAATCACCTTCTAGAAGGTTCTGCACCTTCAGGAAGGGAAGAGACATAGAAATCAGAGAACAACCTCGGGCCTCAGCAAGTTGCACTGCCTCCAGCAACCTGTGACATGAAGACAGGCCTGGCTCTACCTCTGTGTATCCTCCCTCTCCCTCACCCTCTCAGTCCCCCTTCCTCTCTCTCTCTCCTTTCTCTCTCTTCGCTCTCTCCTCTCTCTCTCTCTCTGTCTGTCTCTGTCTGTCTCTCTGTCTCTGTCTCTCTCTGTCTCTCTCTCTCTCTCTCTCTCTTCTCTCCCCCCACTCCATACCAGGACTAAGGACCTTGTACTTGTCAGGCACAAATCACGTTTCTAATAAGAGCTTAAGAGTAAAAGGAAGTTTACTGACTTCACAGACTGCACGAAGGCCAAGCCTCTTGTCGTGTCCCATGCACTGTGTCACAGCAATGCCTTACACAGAACAGGCAAATTCCCAGCCCAAATGACTTTTCTAAATTATTAATTGACATTCTTGAGATTTTCTAGAAAAAAAATAACATTTTATTCAGTTTGTTGTATTACAAATGTTATTTCACTCTCTAAATAGAGAAATAAGGGCCAGCGAGATAGCTCAGCAGACTAAGCACCAGTTTAGATAAGCACAGGACTGGGGTTTGATTCCTGGCACCACATGCCATGTCCCCTGCCCTCACATGCCCAAGAACACTGAGCCAGCAACCAAGACCGGGCGTGGTGGTGCATGACTGGAATCCCAGCGCTGGAGAGGCTGAAAACAGCAGGATCACTAGGGTTCTGAGTTGCATAGTGCATAGTGAGACCCTGCACAAAAATAATAAATAAATGAATAAATAAATACTTTTTTTTTTTTTTTTTTGTGGAACCAGGGTTTGAACTCAGGCCCTTGGGCTTGCCAGGCAAGCACTTAATGTACTGAGCTATCTCTCCAGCCCAAAATAAATGTTCTTTATATGGCCTAATACTACATTTTGATATCATCCTTTAAAATAAGACAAATTAATAGTTTTAACATTAAATTAGTAAAAAAAATAGCAAGAAAGTTTCTTCTTAAAATATGCAATAATGTCAAAAATTGCTTTTTATTGACTAAGGGATACCTTGCTAAGCTTTATAATTTTCCTTCCGGTTATTCTGAGTGATACTGAGGATACATGAAGAGTGAAGTTGGAATTTAAAATACAATTGACTATTCATTATACCCTGGCAGCATTTGATTTAGTGATGCAAATCATAGTAAATACTGAGACAGACTTCAGTTGTCATAATATTTCAAATGAAAAAACAATTCCTTTTAGTATCTGAGCATTTTTCGACTAAATTTTGAGGAGTACAGTTTGCCTATAGTGACTCAGAGGACACTACATAGAGGTAAGGAACTCACAGTGGAACACCTTTGAAAATAATGTCAACTGAGAGTTAATATAAAATGAGCCAGGTTTGGAATCCAGTGACCCACCCACTTTTTTATTTTTTATTTTTATTTTTTTTAAACACTTTCTTTTTTGTTTTTCTTTTTTTAACTTAATTTTATTTATTTATTTTTTTCTTGTTTCAGAACCTTTGTTTATTCACTCATTTTTATGGCCGGCTCAGCCCACCCCAAGGACAGGGCTGGCACAGCATGTGGTGCCGGGGATCGAACTGTGGTCCCTGAAGCCGCTCAAGCTTTCCCAAGCAGGCACTTTAGACCACTGAGCCATCCCACTGTGCCCCATATTTTTTGTTTTATTATTATTATTATTATTATTTTTGTACCAGGGATCGAACTGAAGACCTTGTGCTTGCCAGGCAGGTGCTTAAGACACTGAGCTACAACCCCGGATCCCCCAACTTTTGAATGTCATAATAAAGATAAACCTTTCCCATAGATCCAGAAAGACCATTTATGAGCCTAGGCCGTTGATATTCTTAACTGAAAATTGAAAACAAGGCATGCAACCAATGAATTCTCAGATAATTTTACTCCTCAAAATCCTGTTTCTTAGAAAAGTAAAAATTGAAAATCAGTCATGAACGCGTTTCTTCTCTACTGAGCCTCAGGTCTTCCTCTTGCTGCTTTTGTTCCCTGCATGGAGTCATTTTTGTCACGCCTGTGTCCCTCACAGACGAGGAGGCAGCGAGCAGGTCCTGGTATACATGCAAGGTACACGTACATACCTTGCATGTATCTGTGTAGAAATGCTGTCTGCTCTACGGGAGATGGGTGTACAACAAGTAATCCTACCTAGTTTGGTCACCGCCATGAAATTCAGCGGAGAAGTTCTGAAAAGAAAAATCCATATTTAAAATAGTCTTACAGGTTCTTGGTCTCTGGGAGAATTTTTAAAGCTTCTTTGTGTATTCGTTCACATTTTCATAATCACATTGTGTAGCTCGGGTCATCCCTTACCTTATTATTTTTGAAAGCAAAATGGTAAGTTTTGGTCTTATTTCCTTTCTTACAATGATTTTCTTTTTTTAAAAATGTATTTGAGTTTTACAGGGTCTCACTATGTGGCTCAGACTTATGGTGATCTTCCTGCTTTCAGGCTCCCCAGCACTGGGATTACAGACGTGTGCCATCATGCCCAGTCTGCGTGGTTGGCTCAGCCCACCCAGGAGGAGAGCCAGGGCCAGCGCAGCATGTGGTGCGAGGGATTGAATTGCGGTGCCTGTGCTTGCCTAAGCAGCCACTTTCATCAATTAAGGAATCTCACTAGCCCCTTGATCACATTTCAAAATTAAATCTTCGAAAACTGAGACATAACCATTTAAATTCATTTTTAAGTTCTTTACTTTGAGGATTTTTTCTTTTTTCTTTTTTTGTCTTTTTGAGACAGGGTCTCACTATGCAGTTGAGGCTGGTCCTGAGCTCACTTTTGTAGCCCAGGCTGGTCTCGAACTCGCACCAATTCTCCTGCCTCAGCCTCCCGAGTGCTGGGATTACAGGCGTGCGCCACCACGCCCGGCAAGGATTATTTTCTTAGTGAGTAATTTCTACTGTATGGTAATCAGTATGGAGATGAAAGCTGTACAAGAAGTTATAGTTGTTTCTTTATAAAACTTACGTAAGTATGACTAAAGATCAAAGTTAACAGAAATTGGTATTCTGAATAGATAACTTGAAAACTCTCCTTTTTTTTGTATATTTCTAGTAAGGGTCTACAGGGTCTCAGACTCGTAGTGACCTGCCTGTGTTCAGACTCCCAGAGAGCTGGGATTCCAGGTTGGCGCCACCCCACCCAGTTTCAGTCACTGCTTCAGCATGCCTTGGGGGTTGGGGCCAGCAGTGGCAGGCCGGGATCGAACCTCTGACCCCTGCATATGCCTAAGCAGATGCTTTAATCTGCTGAGCTATTTGGCCATCCCTGAAAACATTTTTTTGTAATTTTCAAAACATCTTATTTCACTTTGAGGCACATAACAAGGTTCTTTGCATGTTTTATCTTGTTATACAAGCCCTGTTTCTGCCATATCCTTACATCATTTCCATAAGAAGTAATTAATTTTAATTATAGGAACTGAGTTGTGATTCAGTTAAATGTAAATTTAAATAGGTCAGGGAGATTCTCTTCAAATCAGAGTTAAAAATTAGTTATAATGGAGCCTGGCAGGATGGCTCAGTGGTCTAAAGCACCTGCTTAGGAAAGCTTGGGCGGCTGCAGGGACCGTGTTTCCATCCCCAGCACCACATGCTGTGCCAGCCCTGCCCTCAGGGCAGGCTGAGCCGGCCATAAAAATAAATAAATAAACAAACAAACAGAAGTTCTCAAAAAAGAAAAAAATAAATTTTTAAAATTAGTTATACTGCTTGAAACAGTTTGAATCTTTTTTTTTTTTTTTTTTTTGGCAGCACTAGGGATTGAACTCAGGACCCTATGCTTGCCAGGCAGGGGCTTATTCTACTGAGCTGTCTCCCTGATCCCCAGTTTGATTCTTAAGGAAGACAATTTTTATTTCTTAAAGTAAAAAAAAAATATATATATATATGTACATATTAAAATATACTTATATCTTATATAAACATATTTATTAAAATATATTTAATAAATTTATTATTAATATATATTTATTGCAATTTATCCATATACTAAGCACATAATCAAGAGATATGCAAATTTTCCAGCTCTAATGTCTGTCCACAGCTGGACCTACTTTCTATACATCTTAGTTCTGGCTTTACATACAGCTTCTGTTTCAGAGTTTTCATGTGCAGTTCACTTTCAATGGAAACTTTTTAAAAGCAGAAGAATTTCTGATGTTATGTAACTTTAAAAAAATCTAACATGTAAAAAATAGTGAAAATCTAGTTAACTGTTATAGAAGTACTAAGAAAATAAATGATTCATACCTTCAGGATCTAGAGATCATTGTTTTCTCGAGAACAAGCAGCAAGAAGTGGAGTTTCCAATTAATGGAAATATATATGCAAAAAGCTAGGGACCAGCGTGTCAGGAAATTAGCCTACTACGGTGGGAGCTACAAGGCTTATACATACCTCTGTGGTTGTGTTCAGAACTTTTATCTCAGATCCTAACCAGACCCATAATTAATCACCTTGAGAAATCACTACCAAACATGAAAATCTTCAAAGGCCTCAGTTCCCCCCGATCAACATCTGTCATACCGATTTACTGAAGTTTTGGAGATCAGTGCTGTAACTCCTATCATTGCCTTCAAACACCAACATTAGCCTCCTCGGCTTACTCTGATAAAATCTTTATACCGACAATGACATTAATACAAACCAGAAAGACTACAAAACAGTTTGCTGTTCATATTTCTTCTTTCGTAATGGCTTGACTATATGTGTCCAGTAATGGCTTGCCTACACGTGACCAGTGTAGGAATCAAATATGTAGTCTTGTTTTAATTCAGTAAAGGTTTCCTTTTCCGCTTTCCTGTCTTATCTTTACGGTGGGTATCAATGACATTTTTGTCCCTGTGGTTCATCCCTTAATTCACCCACTTACTGAGCAGGTATTGAGAACCTGTTAGGAGAAGAATAAATCACTGTTATTTATTGAAAATTTATAGATTTTAAGATGATAACAGTTATTCCTCCAAAATGTTGCATCTTTTCAAAATAATTTTTTTCTCTGAATCTATGTTTGAGAAACAAATGCAAAAGGGTCTTCGGAATCAGAGCCCTATAAGAAAATCCAATTATAACAAGAATGTTTCAGCTGGGCGTGGTGGTGCACGCCTGTAATCCCAGCTCTCGGGAGGCTGAGATAGGAGGATCGGTGTGAGTTCGAGACCAGCCTGGGCTACAAAAGTGAGCTCAAGGCCAGCCTGAACTGCATAGTGAGACCCTATCTCAAAAAGACAAAAAAAAAAAAAAAAAAAAAAAAAAAAAAAAAAAAAAAAAAAAAAAAAAAAAAAAAAAAAAAAAAAAAAAAAAAAAAAAAAAAAAAAAAAAAAAAAAAAAAAAAAAAAAAAAAAAAAAAAAAAA
>PVJA010041478.1:0-17863 GCA_004027025.1 Myocastor coypus
AACGATTGTGAGGACAATATGCAATATGTCAACTTTCAAAGAAAAGAAAGGGGAAAAGAAAAAAAATGTAACGTTGATTTAGAAGGGTTAATGTTTAATTGTTTCATCAATCTTATATACCTATATGTATTGATCTAAACTAATCTGATGATGAAAATCTGTAACATAACCATTGTTAAATTTAAACAATAAAAAATTGAAACTTGAAAAAAAACCATAAAGGAACTCAAAAAAAAAAAAAAAAGAGAGAGAGAGAGAGAGAGAGAGAGATAGGGCCTTGCTGTGCAGTTCAGGCTGGCCTTGAGCTCATTTTTGTAGCCCAGGCTGGTCTTGAACTTGTATTGATCCTCCTGCCTCAGCCTCCCGAGTGCTGGGATTATAGGCTTGCACCACCATGCCCGGCTAGGAGCTTTAAAATTAATTCACATTTATGTTGTATCATATGTTAACTCTAGTGACTATTGATCAGTTTCCCCAGATACTTACTGAGTATACTGTATAAGCCGAGTGCTTTCTAGTACTATAGGGCCAATCATGAAGAAGATAGAACAGTTGACTTTTTAATATGGCTTCTACTTGTATGGAGAGGAAGAAAAGAAATATAACCAATTTAGGCAATGATAATCTCTACAATGAAATCATGTACAATGCCAATGCCTGTAGATGAGCTTCTTTAGATAGTCTAGTTGACAGATCACTGTTGGAGATTTAACAGTTAGGTGAGAGAAAACCTACACTGAGAAGCAGGTCATATCAACATTTACATATAGCACATTCAAAGCAAAGGCAATGGTGGATCTAGAAATTCTCAGATAGGATGAAGCCTGTCAATTCTGATGGCACATTTTGTTATCAGTATTCTTGAATCTGAGAGAGTGAAAGGCAGGATAGAACACAAGGTCCCAGAAGTGGACCGAGAAGAGTTCCCCCAAAAGCCCTTTCATGATGAACAGAGGCTATTTATGGAGAAGAATCTCAGATTCCCATTGCACTTGTTAGATTGGTTTAGATAAAATTTGTTTGCAACAACTGCAGTGCAAATACTGAAAATGTTCAAACTGTCTTGGTCAGAGGTTGTTTGGGGAAAAAAAAATCCTTAGAAGAGAGAGTGATTTCAATTTATTTTCTCTTAGTTTCCGTAGTTAGAATGACATATGCGATGTATTTTCTACCTATTGCATTCATATTAGCTATTCAGCTTGGCATAACGAAGTAAGCAGTAAAGACATCTATCTTTGTGAAATTTTTATAAGACATAGTGATCCACTAAGGTGATTTCAAAGTAAGCTCAAGAATTTTATACTTGGCTTCTTTTAAAAAATTCAAACATTTCTTTACTTCAAAATATATTATATTCTTATTCTTTTAGCTATGGCAAAATACTAATTTTCTAAAACCTGAGCTGATCTACCTTCAACTCTGTAACTGATCATGTAGAACACATAAGATTTGCTTGGGAAAATACTATTACAGAAAGTATTAATAAGTGTGTTTAAAGTAATAGAGTTCCCTTATATTAAATCCATTGAATCCTGCATGGAGGTAACTCGTGTCATTGTTCCTTTTTAAAGCAAGTGAAATTTTGCATTTTGATACAGTTTTTGTTTTGTGGAATTCTGCTCCCCAATGATATTCAGCAGAACAGTATTTGAGAAAACACATTATTAAAATAATTAATATAGGCATATATAAGCTTTATCAAGACAGCTTTTATTAAATTTGTGCAGGTTTCATGTGGTCTTTATAAATCAGTCTATGTTTTATACATATATATGTATATATGTATATATATATATATATATATATATTTGTCCTTTTATGTGTGACTTTATTGAGTATTATTTGTTGATTGCAGAATATACTTTCTGTTTTTTGCTCAGTAGGAAAGAAAAACCACCAATTTCGCCTATTCTATAGCAGGCATGCTACCAGTGGGCTCCTATTAGTTCTTCCCAATCTAAAATGTGAAACCTGGTATGCTAAATAAATAATCAAAATGCTCCTATATGGATCTTCCCTGCATGTGGTTAGCATAATGGCCGCTCTGAAGCTTCCTTGATTACCTGGTTCCTGAGAAGTTTCTCCCTGAGAGCAGCTGGGTTTGCCTAATACCAGCTCACAGGAGTTTAAGTTCAGGCTTGCTTCCCACTAGGAGGTTGGTTAATGGCACCTTTCTATTATTAGAGGGACCATGATTACTTTTAATAACATTTTCTTCACTATTTACCATGTTAATTGGCTTTACATTTTCATTTTTTACTCAAACCATGATTTTATAGAATGTTATATTATTCTAAAAAGAAAATATAATCAAAACTCCTTTAGCTTAAAAAAAAAAAAAAAAAAAAAAAAAAAAAAAAAAAAAAAAAAAAAAAAAAAAAAAAAAAAAAAAAAAAAAAAAAAAAAAAAAAAAAAAAAAAAAAAAAAAAAAAAAAAAAAAAAAAAAAAAAAAAAAAAAGCAAAACAAAAAAAAAAAACTGCCACAGTGGGTAACTAGCTCCATTTCTTAAGAAATGCAGCTTCTTATATTAATTAAAAATGAAAAATGACTCAGATGAAAAGCCAGTTGATATTCAACCAACAGACTGGCAATTATGAATTCAGAACTATTATGCACTGCTATAATTCTAAGAGCCCACTGAAGGAAAAAGTGCAGAGTAAAAAGCCAGAAAACTTGTAAAGTTTGTAGGATGACAAATGTTGATAACACACTGAATAAATTGTCAATCTTTTTAGTTCTATTTAAAAAAATAACTTTTGAATTTCCCTTCAGGATATTTTGTCTGCTCTTCTTAAAATAACCAATATTCGGTGTGACATTTTTGTGATTTTATTTTGTTCTTCTCTACTGGATATCAGAAAAAAGCAATCACTTGCAATTAACTGTTGCAAATTTTGTAGCTCTCAAAAGTCATTTCTATCCTGTGACATATGAGGAAGTAGGATTTCTTAATCTTATTGTTTATAGAAAAATGGTTAAGTAGCAAGGAATACTTGTTCTTCTGGATGTGAAAGCAAATCAATTTAGAATCTGTTGCTGTATTTTTTATTGGATATTTGCTTTATTTTTAGATTTATGTACGTAAAAGAGCTTGATGGGCCAGGCATGGTACCATACACCTATAATATGAGAAGTCTAGGGAACTGAGGCAGTAGGATTGCAAATTTTAGCTCAACCTAGGCAAGTTAGTAACACAGTAAGAGCCTGCCTCAAAATAAAAAATAAATGAATAGATAGATGAGAACTTGTAGTGTAGCCTAGTCTGATGGGCCTGGTTTTAATCCATAGTACTGTGTAAAAACTAATAAACAACACACACACTGAGAGAAAGGTAAATGCGTACCTATATACCTGCATTTTCATTTTTAGTTTTGGATTTTTTTGTAACCTTAAACATTATTTAAAAATTACGGTTCATTCTATAACAGACTGTTTACTCTGTGTTATGTCTAGTTGTCCCCTCAAAGCCTCATATAATCATGAGGTGGGGACTTCTACAGTTTGAGACTTGACTCATGGTCCACTGGGATTATGTGTTTTAGTACTGACGGGGTTATTGGTCTGAGTATGAATGGAATTATGGGTGTGGCCTAAGATAGATAGGCTGAGGTAGAGAACCTAAATGTAATATAAAGAGAGACAGAGAGACCAACTAGGCTGTTACTCTCTGCTCCCCTGGTTGTTCCGTTGTCTCTGTCGCCATTGTTGCTGTTCTGCCGCCATGAACTGCTGCTCTCTGCCATGTGCCAGTCTGTCTTGGGTCCAGCCAAGTATGGACTCAAATCTCCAGTAACTGTGAGCTAAATAAACCTTTCCTTCCTTCATTTTGAGTGTCAGGTATTTGTCCCAGTAACAACTAAAAAGTAACTAAGATTTTATACTTAATTTATTAGTTTGATGCTGAACGCATTTCAATTATTCAATGATTAAAATTAAAAAAAAAAAAAAACACTGTAAAGTAGAAGTAAAATAATCTTTAAAAACATCATTCAGCAACCTCCTGCCATCCACAGCACGCGTGTGCATGCAGCACGCCCAGCATTGGCACCTCAGTCACCCGTGTGTCAAGTGCACCACAGCACTGTCACACTATTTAGTGTCTCTGCCCCTGAATACATCTTTCAAATTATGACCCACTAATCACAGACATTATGACTGGAATTGACTTAATATTATAAGTCACATAGCACCTCCAGAGGTAATCCTCCATTCTGTATTATCCAGGTTATTTTAAATAACTCAAACAATGAAGATTTCCCTTTTGTCTTATTGCACAACCAGTTTCCCCCATGGATTTCACTCTCCTTCAATACTCTAACCAGTTGCTAACAAGCAAACCATTTCCTGACACATGTAAAATTGCACAGACTTGTAATACCTCCGGCACATTGGGCTCTTTAACATTGCTATTAATATGTTAACAGGTGGAAACTTATTATCATCTGACTGCTTGGAGTGTGAAATGGCTTATACGCGTTTCATTTTCAATTCTTTGTAGTTTATGGTTACACTTGATTAAAGGTGGTACTGTGAACAGTCTGAGTTGTTTTAATTCAAGATAAAAATGAGGACTGTGTTCAGAAATATATTGGATATTGATTCTCATGTGGCTTCAGCACTTGTGTAATCAGAATTCAAATGCAAAAATTCTGAAATAGTATGTGAAAAGTAGATTAAAGCATAGCCAAACTGTAATCAAAATTAGTAATGTGAACGCAGGAGAAAAGCTATGCAACAGTAACAAGAAAATACTAGAAAGCCACTTAATGCATTGGTAGAAAATGTCTCCAGGTACAGAATTTGAAAAGATTAATAATGGATACTGTTCATTTTAGGTTATAGCTTACCGGCATTGCTGTGCTATTTGCGAGCTGAGTGCATATGGCAAGACAGTGACATTAGAGTTGCTGATACAGATGAAATATCTGTGCCACAGATCTGCACCCAAGTCTACAGTTTTAAAATATCTTTTTGTGATATTGTTTTGTTCCCATGCTTAAGAGGAAAATAAGTTTGCTATCATAAAGCATCAACAACAATACTTGAGAATAAATATAACAGTTTTTTCCAATAGAATATAAGAAGGAGCCAGGGAGCTAGCTTAGGGACCCAAGTGCCTGCCTGGCAAGTGCGAGGTTCTGAGTTCGATCCCAGCTTTCAAAAACAAAATCAAAAAAACAAAAAAAGATGTAAGCAGTCCAATACAGTGGTAAGAGAAAGATGATTTTTAGTCCATGAAACATATCTTTTAATGTATGCAGAAAAAAAATACCTGTTTATAACCAGTTGAACCATAGCTCTATGATAATACAAGGGATTTTACCAACAATTTATTTCTACTCCCTTAGGGTTTTTTAATGGGCCTAAGAATTAAATTGACATAAACACTCATAAAGAAACAAGCATTCACACATATTGAACACTGTATGCTTGTGTCTTGGTCCATGGGTCCTTGTAAGGAAATAAAAACACAAAAACCTGGGGGTAAAACACTCGCATGCTAAGCTTGGAAAAGCCTAGTCAATTGTGAAAGAACAAGGTGAGTGGCTTTGGGCTAGCATGGAGAATTACAGAGAACTGATGAAGAAGACAAATGAATTATGAAGTTCAGTGGTATAGATTTCTCTCTGCTTCCAGTTCTGATAATGACTGGGTGGTTTTGCTCTTGATTTCTTCCTGCTGTGGCTTCTACTTATGTTTACTGAAAGAATAGATGAGGTCAGGGACCACGTGTTGCACCTGATGATTTTCAGGTCCCTTTAGTTCAAAACAGCCCTGTGGCCAAAGCAGCATATTTTGCAGCTGTGTAGTCTGCCATACATCGGTATTATCAGTAAGTACATGTTCCCTTGCTGGTGAAGTAAAATGTCATCTCATGGATTTGGCTGAAAGTGATCTAAATTATTCATTCTAAGGCAGAGGGATAGAGCCTAATCAAGGGACTATGGCCCAAGGCAGAAAGGAACAGAAAGCAATTTACACCCCAGAAAATCTGGTCCTATGGAAGCTGTGTCTGTTGATACAGTGAACGATTTATTGTCCTAATGCCTTAGGCCACTTTTCTCACTCAAAGTTTCACTGCTCTATCAAGATGTTGGGAGCAAAAGTATGTCAATCTGGTCTCAAAACATGCATCTTGCATTGGTCAGCTGAAAGGAGTATCTGGGCTTTCTTTCTTTTTCTCTTCTTTTCTTTCTTTCTTTCTTTCTTTCTTTCTTTCTTTCTCTCTCTCTCTCTCTCTCTCTTTTCTTTCTTTCTTTCCTTCCTTCTTTCTTTCTTTCTTTTCTTCCTTCCTTCCTTCTTTCTTTTTTGTTGTAATAGAGAGGGAATCCAAAACTTTCATACTAAGTTATATCCACAGCCTACCCTTTTTTAATTGTATTTTGAGAAAGGGTCTATCTAAAACATCCAAGTGTGGACTGAAGCTTGCATTAATCCTGCTGTCTGAATCTCAGAGTGCTGGGATTACAAGCATAGGTCAACACACTAGGCTTTGTTGCTCGCTTTACAAATAGGAATTAAACTATTTCCCACCAAATGTAGGAATGTCTGGAAATGCTTCATATTGAAAATGGGTGAGAATGAATAGAAAAGCCAAAAGGGAACTATGATTGCTGTGACTTCCTGTGTTTGGAAGGAATTACTTTAGGTAGGACACACAGTGAGTAAGACAATAGACCACATATTAGCTGATAATTCAAGCCAAAGTAAATGTAAAAGAATCACAGCTGTGCCATGCTTCTAAGGGTACACTTTTGGTTCAACCCGTGCATGTCAGTACATGTGAAGCATCATATAAACAGAAGCAAATAATCACCTTATCATTTTAATAAATACAGACCAACTGACAAAACCCAACATGAGTGAAGAAGCTAGGTAGATGAGGTCTTTATAGAAGTCTGATAGTCTCTGTGTGACAAATCTACTGACAGTATCATAGAAAATGGAGGAAGTTTGAAAACTTCCCTTCTAAACTTGGCACGATGACAAAGGCAGCCACTTTCACCTATTCAGCATAGTAATTGAAACAATACCAAGAGGAACTAGGCAAGCAAAAGTTTTTGAAACATGTAGAAGACAAGTCATCAAGTTATCTATCTTTGCAGGTGACCTGATCCCCTTTGAGGGAAAACCACCATAAGACTTTTTGAAATATTGGCCACATTGGATAATACAGCAGGATACAAAATCAACACATAAAAGGTAATACAGATTGTGTATATTAATATTGAACACACTGAAAAAGAAATTAGAAAAAAAAATGCCATTAATAGTATCATCAAGAATAAGCATTTAAGCCGGGCATGGTGGCTCACGCCTGTAATCCCAGCACTTTGGGAGGCTGAGGCAGGAGGATTGGTGTGAGTTCGAGGCCAGCCTGGGCTACAAAAGTGAGCTCAAGGCCAGCCTGAACTGCATAGCGAGACCCTGTTTCAAAAAGAAAAAAAAGAATAAGCATTTAGACATTAAGGAATTTAAAGACTTCCACAATGAAAACTGCAATTTGGGGAGAAAGGAAATCTAAGAGGACGGCACAAAATAGCAAGCTATTCCCTTTTCCTGGTTAGGCAGCACCAGTAGAGTCCAAATAGTCATATTTCCAAAATTGAGAAACAGATTTAATACAGTCACAGCACAAGTGTCAACAACATTCTTTAGAACACTGGGACAATCAATTCTAAAATTCACATGGAACCAGAAGAGATGGAGAATAGCAAATCAATCCTGGAAAACAGTAGCAAAGCAGGAGGCAAGGCAATCCTGCCATTGAAGTTCTATGGCAAAAGTACTGTTATAAAGACAGCATGGTATTGGCAGGAAGCGGAGAGAGCCTCAGCGGAACAGAAGAGAGGATGCAGAAGAATCTCCAAGGGCATTCAACTATGTTATCTTTGACAAAGAGGCCAAAACATACACTGAAAGAAAGACAACCTCTTTAAGAAATATTTTTTTTTGTTAGGGAGAACAGCATGCAGAAAATTCAGTCTGAATCTGTATCTGTCACCATTTGTCAAACTGAAATCAAAATGAATCAGAAACCTTTTAAAAAAGAAATGTTTAACCTGTTAGAGATAAAATAGATTTTTTTTTTTTAAAGCAAAAGCCATCAGCAAGGACTTTCTGAACAGGTAACCCGGTACCATATGAAGTAGTCCCAAGAATCAACAAATGGGATCATATCAAATTAAAGAGCTTCTGCCCAAAAAATTAATGAAAAAGTTAAAATCTAATTTACAAAGTAGAAAAAAAAAAATTCCCAACTTTTCTTCAGCCTGAAGACTATCTAGAGTATATATAGGACTCTAGAGAAAATTAGATCTCATAAAATACTTCAGCAAAGAACGGATAAAAGAAACAAATAATCACTCTATAAAACTAATACAAAGAAGAAAGACATGAAGAAATCCTAAACATTGCTGGTCATTAGAAAAATGTAAATGAAACAACTCTGAATTTCCTCTTTATTCTAGCAAGAGTGGCTGTCATCAAGAAACCAAATAATAAACGCTGTCAAAACTGTGGGCTTAAAGGACTGTTTCTACAACGTTGGGAAGAATATTCATATAAACACTGTGGAAATCAGTTCTCAAAACACTGAAAGCAATTCCAAATGACCTACTTCTTCCCCTTCTAGGTGTCTTACTCAAAGTGTTGAAGCCATACAACTATGGTCACAAATGCATACCAGTGTACAAACCAGCTCAACGCACCATAGCTACATCTCAGAAGCAGCCTCTATGTCTATCAATGGATAAATAAATGAAGACATATGTGGTATTTATATAAAACAGAGAACCAATAAAAACAGAAAGCATCTCATGTATAGCAAAATGTGGATGTACATGGAGACCCTAATACTAAGTGAAATACACTAGACATGCAATTTGAAGTTCATATGGATTTTCTTATTTGAAAAACACAAATAATCATAAATAAAATGAAAAATAAGACAGCTACAATAGGAAGCATGGAGGTTTCTCAGTTGAGAAGTGATATGGTGATAGAGCAAGGAAGGAAGAATGGAGAGGACAGGGTTAGAAAATAAGAAGTAAATCTAAGTATGTCCTTGCACCAATTCTATCCAGGAACTGAAAGATTATGTATAGAGAAAATATAGTAAAATGTTCAAAAATCATGTAAAATAAATTATCAGTGTTTAAAATTGCTACAAAACATTTCTTATACATATTTAATAATCTGTGACATGCTTCATAAAAATACAAACTGAGGGTGAAGTACTATCATAATCTGAAGATTTGAGTAACTTCTATATTATTTAGCAATTATTTATTGTTTTTGAAACATTAAGGACAACAAAATTGAACCTTAAAGGTATATCCACAGTAGTAATGTGTAAAAACTAATCTTAGCTTCCTCGATATATGTGTCCTAAAGTCCAGTACCTTAATAAAATCCTCAGCATGTTACTTGTCATTCTTTATTGGGCCAGCAGTTCTCAAACTGTGGGTCACGACCCTGGTGGTGGTGGAACGACCAAAGCACAGGGTTCACGTAAAGCCATTCCAAATCATAACTGCAGCAAAATTACAGTTTTGAAGTAGCCATCAAAATTATTTTTTGGTTTGGGGTCACTGCAACATAAGGAACTGTATTGCGGGGTCACGGCATTAGAAAGGTTAAGAACCACTGGCAGGGTGTTCAGGACCTCACTACTACATCTGACGCATAGTGCTTCTCCTGTTTACAGCCTCCTAAGAGTTGGAGTTACAGGGGAGTGCCAGCATGCCCAATCTCTTCTCATTCTTTAGATCCTAAAAATACTTGAAAAAGGTTGTACTATTGCTAATAATGCATTATTATTAAAGAAAGTTTTTGTATTATATGCAGTATAGTAGTTAAGTTGCCCATTCCAAATCTCAGTGACAATTTTCTTATCACTAGTAATATGTTATGCATATCTACTAGACATATTTGTTTCCATAGAGTCTTGTGCAGCACCATTACAGTGGTCATATAGAGAAGGCATTGTGTACTGTCCATCCACAGATGTACATGCCTGCTCAGTAGTCTTGCCTGAATTCATATCAACTGTGTTTATATTTCCCACGTGTCTCCTTTGGAGGAGTGGCAGTGCTCTGAAGTCAAGCATATATTCTCTTCTGGTGTAGCTTGTGTAGTCAGTCATTGCCAGTGCTTTGCACAGGATAAGTACCATAAGTTACTGTCCCAAAAGTGTGGGTTCACCAGCCAGGATGCTTCCTTTTTCCTGCCTTTCTAAAGCTCTTTTAAAAGCAAATGTGCACATTTACATATTTGGCATATTTCTTTTCTCTGTAATTAGCAATTACATGCATTTGTACATACTGTGTGCATTCACCAGTGTTCTAAGCCAGTATGTGCAGAAGGTAGATGTTCTTTCTTTTTTTTTTTTATTTTAAGAAAAGGTCTATAGAGTGTTCAAGGTCTCACTGCAAGATCAGGCTCATAGTGGTCCACCTGTTTACAGCCTCCCAAGAGCTGGAATTATAAGAGCACGCCACCACACCTAGTCTCAAGTGCCATCTCAGCATATCCCAGGGGTGGGGTCAACACCATAGGCCCAGGGGTAGAACCCCTGGTCCCTGTGCCTGCTTGCAAGTGCTTTAATCCGCTGAGCTATTTGGCCAGCACTGAAGGCAGATGTTTTTGTTTTTTTGTTTTTAATTTTTTTATTTTATTTATTTTTATTGTTTTCTTGTTTCAGAACCTTTGTTTGTTTATTCACTTATTTTTATGGCGGGCTCAGCCCTCCCCGAGGGCAGGGCTGGTGCAGCATATGGTGCTGGGCATCGAACTGCAGTCCCTGAAGCCGCCCAAGCTTTCCCAAGCAGGTGCTTTAGACCACTGAGCCATCCCACCAGGCTCCTGAAGGCAGATGTTTTTAGCTGTTATGAACTTCATTTTTATCAGTCTTAGATTCAGACTATTTCTAAAATATAAATTGAATATATAAAATAGTTATCACTTTTACTTTCTTTGGTAGCAATACTACTGAGCTTCTTTATATTTCACGTGGACTGCCTCATAAAGTCTGTCCAAACCCTCCACACTTCACTTGAACACACACTTTTGCAGTAGCTTCTTTAACTCCAGTCTGCTACTGTCTCTGTTTTTTCTGGGCCTACCCCTGTGAACGAACACTTTCTTATCAAGGGCAGTGTTTTACAAGGACTACTGAATTCCTTATTTCCTTTCCTAAAACTCGTACAAAAAGTGGTAGGAAAACATGACAGGTCTAGAAACAACTTGAGGGAGCCACCAAAGGAATGGGTAAGACACGGATGTTCTAATTCTTTTGTGAGGTGCACAGAGGAGAGGAGCTGGCTCAGAGTGTGGCTGCACATCCTACTAAGTGAGGTGGTACTAGGTCTTCTACTGTATTTGACTCCTGGATTAATGGCAGATCTAAGGCATAATAATAGTATTAGTACAGCTTGTGCTGTTAGGAGGTGAAGCTTGATTGGACGAGGTAGGGCCTAAGTGGAAGAGGTGAGTCAGCATGGGTGTATCCTAAAAGGTCTGATTCTTCATAGACTTCTCTTGCTCTCTGCTGTCTGGTTACCATGGGTCAAGTAGCCTTCCTCTGCTATGCCCTGGCAACATGTTGATTCTACCTCATACCCAGCAAATACGCACTCAGTCCTTTGAAACTGTGAGCCAAATAAATTTCTCCTTCAATTGTGGATAGCAGGTATTTTGTCCTAGGGATCAGAAAGTAGCTGATACAATAACTTCCTGAGAGACCTCTAGGACAGATAAATATATTGGCCAGTGTTCATGTTATATTTGCAGCAGTGTTGGTTATTAGGTTGCACCAATATCCATTTATTAAAGAGAAGGTTGGCAATAAAGGAGGGCAGTGTTCAGAGTGAAACACTTCAGATGAAGTAGATGAAGTAGAGCTGGGAGAACTAGAATGGTTCAGTGGTCTAAAGCACCTGCGTAGGAAAGCTTAGGCAACCACAGGGACCACGGTTCAATCCCTGGCAACACATGCTGTGCCAGCCCCATCCCCAGAGTAGGCTGAGCCATAAGTAAGTAACTAAATAAATAAATTAGTAAATGAGCTTCTTTGATGCTCCTTCCCTACTCAGGGAACATATGGAATATTTTTATGCATTAATTATAAATAAATGAAAAAATACTCTTATGATACAAAATTTAAGTTTTGTCATTAAAGTCAGATGAATTGAAATATCAAGCAGAATAGTACGTTTCAGCTCTAGCACCATAAACTATAAAGAAACCTAGTACATGTGTGAAGGCTGTTGGGCCGTCTACGCCAGGGGATTCACATCAATCCAGCCTAACTGTAACATCTTTGTGGGTAGTAGGAGTGATATTGTGTGACAACATACCTGGGATGCACAATGGAGAAGGACAGTGATTTAAGTGCTGTTTTGACCACATCATCAGACACATTCAAGTCAGGCTCGGCGGTACCTGCTGTACACAGAACACTGAGGCAAGAGGACCATGAATTTCATTCAGCTTTGACTGCCTTTCAAGTTCCAACTAATCGAGACTATATAATAAGACCTTCTATCAAAACCAAAATGACAAAACAAAAGAAAAAGAAGTCAAGTCTATGTTCCAGTGACTTTTGTGTTCATTGTCACAACGGGCCTTCTTGTCATCTGCTTCATTTAGATCATTCTATTAAAAATCAAATTATGGTTTATTTATTAGGTTAAGATAGATAAAGATCAAGTTTAAAATGAGAAGTTCTGTATGATAATGTCTATGATAAATGATTCAATTTTAGCCTTGAGTGAATGCTACATTATACAGAAATGTGAGCTCTTTAAGTAGGCAGTAATATCAAACTCAAAGGTATGGAGTAGTTTAGACCAGTGAATGATGTTAGGAGAAACTTAATCTTTATACTTAGTAATAAATACTTTAACAGTGATTATAAGCCAAGGAATAAAGCTGTCCACATTCATTTCTAATACCGTTATTAAGCAGTCATGTGATACCTTGAAAAGAACAGAGGGGAACTGACCTTCCATCAGAAAAGCCTCAGGATTTAATTAACATGACTAGAGTATTTTTAGAAAAAAATAAATTGCAAATATGAATGAATATTAAGGCTAAATTTGAAAATAAAATGAAATGGTCCATAAATTGAATCAGCTTGTCTTAGTCTTAAACTCTTAGTATGTTTAATTGTACTCAATGAAAAACAAATTGAAAAAAAGACTAGTCTAGAAAATTTTTTAATTATTATAACAAATTTAATTCATTTTCTATTTTATTTCCAAATTTTTCTTTTTTTATAATTTTATTACTTTTGATAAGAAATAACAGTGAGACAGTTTCAAAATGCATTAGTAGGACAGCCACAATAATTAATAAATGCATATTGTTGTTTTCATAGTAGTATATCAGAGTATAACATGCAGACATGATAACTTTTCTAAACACTATTAAGTACAAATATTTCTTCTTGTTGAGCTAAGATAAAGTAGTGTGTATGCATAGCCAAATAGTCCACAATAGTAATGGGTTATCAGCAGAATTGGCAATGTCAGAAGCTGTTGACTTAATCCTTTTACAGATCAGCATGCCTATCTGGTTTTACTTTTTATGCCTCATGGTTAAAACTTTTCTGCTGGATGGTTAAGTCCAAGTTATATAGGTTAAGACCTATATAACAAAACATGTAAGTTTTCTGTCTGACTAGGTCAGTCAAATCCCCTCAGGGTTAACCTTGAAGCTATGTACAGTGCTTTGTAGAACTTTTGTCAGTGCCAGCCATCTGGATGAGTCACCGCCATTGCTTGATCAGATAAAACTGAAGAGAATAAACATGAGAGTGCTTTTATCAATGGAAGGTACATGATTAAAGACACTTTGGAATCCCTACCAATAATAGTCATTGTTTAGCTTTATTAATGCGAAACAATGTGGTAAGCATATTAATTAATGACTAATTTCATTCATAAGTATTTGTTGACTATCTACTTTCTTAGTTATTTTGCATTGGCTGAGTCAAAATACCTGGCAAGGAAGGAAGAAAGATATATTTAGCTCAGAGAATGTGGAGGTTTCAGTCTATAATCAGCTAGCTCCAAGACAGGCTCGTTCATGGCAGAGGACAACAGTTCATGGTGATGGATGACACTAAAGGAAAACAGGGAGAGACAAGACACTCTGTCCTTTATTGTGTGTAGGCTACCACTCTAGGGCCAGTGAAGCACTCACACCCTTAATCCCAATAGTGGAGCATAAATTAGTCACAAAGACCAGATTCAGCTGCCTCCTAAAGCCAAGACTCCAACAATTCATGAGGCTTTGGGGACACAAACCATAACATTCATAGTTTGTTAATATTCTCTGTGCTTGCTCTATAATAATTTTTTAAAAAGATGGAATTCTTGTCTTCAGGGAATGAAGAGTCTGCTTAACTTCCAAAAAGTAGGGCACTGGGGATTGTACTTTCTCATTTTAATAGCTGAGAATGTTTAGGGCTCCTCAGGAAGAACACACTTGCCCAGTTCACTTTATAAAACCATGATTCAGTTCATATTAACCTGAGTTCTAAGTACATAAGAGGGATAGTGTATTGAAGAAAAGTTGTCTGTGTAGATCAAAATGCTGCATCGAAACAATATTTATTTTAAAATTTTAGGTAAGAAGCTCAAAAGTTATAACCTACATCATATGACAATGAATTATTTTGATATGACTTTAAATATCTCATCCACACTCAATTCTGCTCTGTCTCATGTGTCTTCTGTGTAAATGACACAGACACTCACTGTGTTTTTTGTGAGCAGAAGTCCACTGTCTTCTCTAATTCACAATGGTTGGTGATAAATACATTGAACAAGAGAAGATCATACAGTATCCATGAGGTTGCTTTTCTTTCTTTCTTCTTTTTTTTTTTTTTTTTCCAATGAATGTCTCAGCCTACCTTTGGGGTGTGGCTGGTGCAGCATGTGGTTCTGGGGATTGAACTGTGGTCCCTATGGTTGCCTAAGCTTTCCTAAGCAGGTGCTTTAGAATGCTAAACCATCTTGCCAGCCTTGAGGTTGCTTTTGTAAAAGATCAATTTAAAAGAATTGCTTCATAATTGCAAATTTTAGCTTAGTTTTAAGTTGATCCATCATTTCAATAAATGAATTCTTTATAAGTAATACTAGGCAAAATGCAGTATCCTAATTTTTGATCCTATAGTGATTTTTCTCAGGCTAATTAGATCTTTTAAAAAATTGTAATTGTATATGTTGTTCTAAATTTAAAATTAATTAGAGAAAATATTATTAAAAGTTTGGAATTTACATGAAATCTTATCCTTGTTTTTGTTATTCAGATGTTTTGGTGGAGAGAAAAGTAGTTTGAGTCACACAAGGATAATAGTCTCAACTGAGAAATTGTGTTTTACCACTCCAACATTCTTGCAGTTTCTGTAACACCTACATTTTCTTATTGCCTGCCTTATGCTTCCACTTGGAGCCTTGCCAGTGTCAGAGAGGAAAGGCAAAAAATGTGCAACAGAGCGTCAAGTAGTGGTGGAATAGATAATTCTTTTCAAGCTTTGCTGCTGTGCGTGACTAGAAAATTTACAGCAAAAATGTTAGTGAAAACAACAGCATTAACAATGATCAGAGGGTGGATTCCTAGCACAATGATACTCCAGCTCCTTGAATTGGATGTTAAGTGCGATAAACATGTCTTCTCACTAATATTTTAGTCTGAGAGCAGGGGAAAGGTTTAGAAGTGTATATTAAACCTGAGATTAAACTGGAAGTACTACTGTGGGGTAGTAATTGTAAACCAGTTTTGTATTTTCTCAATATATTAAATTAGATTAAATTAATCAAGGCTTGCCAGTAATCTTAAGCAACTGAATAAAGTATAAGGCAAGAAGTTATCATCCAAATGGTGAAATTTGGCTACACTTGCCAAGAATAGGAGTATAAATATGACATGGGGAAAACAATAAAAACAAAAGACAGAAACATGTCAACATATTTTGAAAAAATAATTCTCTGTATGTCAAAATCTCACATATTGGAAGTTTTAGAAGATTGGAAATGTTACAGTTCCAAATATCTGTTAAACAAATTTGAAATAATGATTAACAAGTTTAACATGTACTAAACAGAGCTGAAAAGAGAATCAAATATTTGAGATTAGAAATTAATATCAAGGGGCTGGGGAGATAGCTAGGTGGCACAAGTGCCTGCCTGGCAAGTGCAAGCTTATGAGTTCTAACCCTGATATCTCAAAAAAAAATAATATTGAGAGTAAAATACGAGGACAAAAAATGAAGATAACAGAGTAACTGTATGAGACAGATGACTAAGTACAGCTGTAATGTAAAAAAATAGATAAAAATGTGATAAAAGTAGTATCATAAAGATAACAGTTAGAAATCTGGATAAAAAGACAATAAGTCAGATTCCTACAGAATTCTTCAGTAAAACATTTTTCAGCTAATTTTTGTTATAATTGCATTTTATATATCATATATAATCATATTTTATTTATTTTTAATTTTTTACTTATTTGGTGTAGGGTGTTACTACAGAGCTCAAACTCATGGTTGCCCTGCCTCAGCCCTCCTTGCACCGAATTTGTGTCCTTGCACCACCACACCCAGTTTTGGGCTGAACACAGCACATCCTGCTGGAGATCAAACCTGGGGCTTTGTGCATTCCATGCAAGTGCTTAGATTGCTGAGCTATCTCCCTAGCCTGATATTATATCATTCTAAGTACTGTATATCATTGCAGCTAATATAGCTGATAGAAGTTCCTGTTTTCCATTATTTTTCATATATGTATATGTGTGTGTATATATATATATATATATATATATATATATAGAGAGAGAGAGAGAGAGAGAGAGAGAGATTTTAATGTGTTAATAAAGCTGTGCAAATAGAAAAAACGTCATCAAGTCAGAGTTTCAAGAATTCTGGAAAACCTAGCCACATTAAAAGAAAGTTAAATTGGTTATATTTCTTCTTCTTCTTCTTCTTCTTCTTCTTCTTCTTCTTCTTCTTCTTCTTCTTCTTCTTCTTCTTCTTCTTCTTCTTCTTCTTCTTCTTCTTCTTCTTCTCTTCTGTGTCTGCTTCTTTCAGAACTGGGGATCAAACTCAGGAACTTGGACTTGTCAGGCAGACACTTGTGCTAAATATGGTTTTATATTTTTAAGTGTTCAGAAGAAAGACAATCTGACCCAGTGTTAAAAGCAGCTAGTGATTAAAGATATGCTAATTGCCAAATGAAGCAAGATTTATAGGTAAACATTCAACAGGAATAATATAAATGAAAACCATGTTAAATGATATACAAAAGGTTAAAGAATATGCATGCGAAGTTATAATTTTGTGCTTAGAAAAATACAATTCAGAAATGTGATAACAAATGAAGACGTCTTCAGAAAAATTAAGAAGTGAGAGAATTTATCACAAAGAGATTCAGAATAAAAGACACAAGTGATTCCTCAGTAGGAAAATTATCTTCATTCAGAGCAAAATGTTGTAAGTAGGAAATCAGAGTATAAAGTGATAAATACATTGGAGTACACAAAAGGTTCTTGGAATCAGGTAAAATTAATAATTATAGTATTATACCTTTACAATGAAGTAGAATAATAGTCCTTATTTTTTAAATTTTATTTTAAGGAGGAAAGAAACAAAAATAATAAAAGAAAGACAAAAAAGCACCATGAGACAATAAAAGTGGCACAGAATTTTAGAAAAGGAACAGGAACATAGCAATAGCTATTATATTATATATTGTTATCATCAAACTAGTTCCTTACAATACCAGACATAGGTCCTCAAGCTTGATCAAATAGTTAAAACATTTATTCTTCCTTTCTTTTTTTTTTTTTTTTTTTTTT